>SJYQ01000140.1:0-21375 GCA_006410935.1 Redunca redunca | reverse complement strand
TCTTCACAGTCACAAACTCGCAGAACCCCAAGTCTTTCCAGTCTCACTTCCCAGGATTCCAGTATTGAAATTTCAAAGCTTACTGATAAGGTGCAGGCTGAGTATAGAGATGCTTATAGAGAGTACATTGCTCAGATGTCTCAGTTAGAAGGGGGCACAGGTTCCACAACCATGAGTGGCAGGTCTTCTCCACACAGCACGTATTACATGGGGCAGAGTTCATCCGGGGGCTCCATTCACTCTAGTCTAGAACCTGAGAAAGGGAAGGATAGTGAACCAAAGCAAGATGATACACGGAAATCATTTCTGATGAAGAGGGGAGATGTTATAGATTATTCGTCATCAGGAGTTTCCACCAATGATGCCTCACCCCTGGATCCTATTACCGAGGAAGATGAAAAATCCGATCAGTCAGGCAGTAAGCTTCTCCCAGGCAAGAAGTCCTCAGAAAGGTCAAGTCTCTTCCAGACAGACCTGAAGCTGAAGGGAGGTGGACTGCGCTATCAGAAACTCCCGAGTGACGAAGATGAATCTGGGACAGAAGAGTCAGACAACACTCCACTGCTCAAAGACGACAAAGACAAGAAAGCTGAAGGGAAAGCAGAGAGAGCGTTGAAGTCTCCAGAGCACAGTGCAGAGCCCATTCGAACCTTCATCAAGGCCAAAGAGTACTTGTCAGATGCCCTCCTTGACAAAAAGGACTCCTCTGACTCAGGAGTGAGGTCCAATGAGAGCTCGCCCAACCACTCCCTTCACAACGAGGTGGCAGATGACTCCCAGCTTGAAAAGGCCAACCTCATAGAGCTCGAAGATGACCCCCACAGTGGAAGACGGGGAGTCCCGCACAGCCTGAGTGGCCTGCCAGACCCCCTCGTAGCCCGGATGTCCATTTGCTCCGAGGACAAGAAGAGCCCTTCCGAATGCAGCTTGATAGCCAGCAGCCCCGAGGAAAACTGGCCAGCGTGCCACAAAGCCTACAACCTGAATCGCACCCCCAGCACCGTGACCCTGAACAACAACAGTGCCCCGGCTAACAGAGCCAACCAGAATTCCGATGAGACGGAGGGGCTGAGGGAAACACCTCAAGTCCTTCTGAGGTCAGGCTCCAGTTCCCACTCCACTGCTCTGCAGAATGAGAACCTGAAGAGCATGGCGCACAAGCGAGGCCAGCGTTCCAGCTACACAAGGCTCTCAAAGGACTCTTCAGAGCTCCACGCAGTAGCCTCCTCCGATAGCACAGGCTTTGGAGAAGAAAGGGAGAGCATTCTTTAAGAAGAACAAGCACAAGTAGAATAGCATTACTGTGCCCCTGTGACAGGACTGTCCTGAGTTTTTTAGTGACTCCGTCTGTGCACCTTATCTTTGTCCATTTCACTCACAAAACCTTCACGGATGAGAAGATCTTGGGTAAAAGAGACACATACTATACAGCAGAGGGAAGTGTGAGGAAGCCTGGCTCATCCGTCAGCCCCATTGTCTTTATACTTAGAAGCGTAAAATCCCACTACTGTTATGACACCTTTCATTGGCATACAGCTGCAAGACAAGATCTGAGTATACAGATAGGTCAGAAAGTTTATTAAATATAAGCTGAACTTGCCAACAAAAGTAACAAGCTAGACTCCTTTTGAGGAACATTCATTCACTAAATATTTGAGGGAAGACATGATGCTGAGTGAACCAGAAGCACATTTTGCTCTTAAGGGGTGAAAAGTCATGGAATAGCCTCTAGAGACTAAAGGTTAATGCTCTGTAAGTTGAGAACTGTGTGCTATATAACAGATTGCTTATCAAAGAGTTTTAAAATTGTAAGTAGAAAATATAAAGAGGGCTTTAAAAGTTGATAAAAGAGTGAGTCAACAGTGTCCCGAGTAGAGCCCCAGAAACTGGGCCCTTGTGAGTGGCTAATAGGTTGGACCATGGGGTGAGGGGCATCACCTCCCTATGACCTAGACACTCGTCTTTCTAAATCAAGAGACCTGTCCCTTTATCAGCATGTGAATGCTGGGAGAGGATCATATGAAACACTTGTAGAAAAAAAGTTTAAAGACATGTAACAAAGCAAGGGTAAAAAGATGAATCTCGTGTGACTGTTCATTTACTGATAGCAGAGTTAAGAGAACGGTCCCATTGAAGTGTGGTGTGGACTGGAGATGCCCCCTGCCATCATGTGTTGACATCTTTTTGGCCTTTTTAACATAACATATCCATGTAGCACAATAATCTTCAGTCACAAATAGGATTGTAGATGATGAGATCCTAGACGAGCAGTTACCTAAGTGTGGTGTTACATTTTTGACGTTTTCCACTTAACTGGATTTTTATTGACATGCTGAATAGTTTGTTTATTTGACCAGTCATTGCATTAAAAAGTTGCCTCTTGTGGGTTTCGTTGCCTTGTTGTTTGAGTGTAATCTAACATTTCCATGAAGCATTTATTTTGCATGACCTTAACAAATGTTTTAATCAATTAAAGAAGAAGGCAGAATGTTGTTGATGTTATATGTTGAAATGTTAACATTTTAGTATTTATAGTGTTTATTAGTTTGCAGTATTGTGTAATCAGCAGTTATTTCAGGGGCAATATTTTGTTCTTTTTCAGGTGAGTAGATGCAGCTTAATATCATTGTAGTGTATTCTTTATTCTGTTTGTGAAGTTAATACCAGAGTATTAAGTGTACAAATAGATTTAGAACACAATAAAAAAATTGCATGCTATTCTGAGTCATGAATTTTTATTCACTGCAGTGATGATTCACATTTTGATTAAAAATAAAGTAATTTGTGTGTTTGTTTTGTCAGAGGTCTAAAGTTCGTTGAAAACGTTCAGGTTCATGTAGCAGTCACGCAGCTGGCAGGAGTGTCCTGAGTGGCTCTCCCTGGTCTTTTGGAGTGCATGGCTGTTAGGTCCAGCGTCTGAATGGTGCTTTTGTGAAGCATAGCGCCCAAGCGCAGCTTTGTACCGTGCGTTTCTGTAACCACAAGAAGTGGGTTTTCCAGATCCTGGGAGGATGTCAGTTTAATTTGTTGCATGAGCATCCTGGAAAAGTTTGCTTTTTCACAGTGCTTTAGAAATTGACAAACCAGATGGGTTATTGAGTCGCACCATGATCCTTTCGAGTCTGTGTGTGTGTGTATCTGTATCTATTTATAACCTGTAGCCCAGCCTGACTCACACATATGCAAAACTTTGCTGTAAACTGGGTGAAAAATGACAGAAAAGAATCGGTGCTCTAAATTTGCCAGTCCCTTAAGAGTCTGCCTCAGTTAGCGTCTTGCTGTGTTTTGTAAACTGTTTTACCTTTACTTTAAGCCACAGATAGTACTGTCCACATAGCTAATGTTAAGGCAGATTCATTGACCACAGACGTGTGGGGTGGTGCCTGTGAGAATGGCCTTTCTGTAGAAGAGACTGGAAAAGAACCGATGCTGTCTCAGTTGATACAGTTTTCATGATGCAGAGTGTTTAAGGATCAGCTCTCAAATTTGGGGAAACTTAAAATTCCTAACAACCGTTTTCAGTATTAACATGAAAACTTGTTTTTGTCTTATATTTTATTTATGTGAGTTTTACACAGCAGTCAGAATAAGTTTAATTGCCTAGCCAAATAATTTTAGAAACTTATTTGCTAAAATTCTTAAATTGAGAACTCTTTAGATCACCTGCATGCTATAGTTGAGTGAAATATATTTGTAATCATGACTTTTTTCCTTATAAATACTAAGTATTAGAAAATATTTATGAATGAAATTAAATCCCTTATCCTTCTGGCTAAAATACTAAATTTAAAAGGTTTTAAGATTACCTAAGTTTTGGCTATACCAGGAATTCTCAGCCTGTTTAGAAGTATCCTAGGTTAAAAATCCCTGAATTCCTGGTTAACTCTTGAGTAAAATCAATTCAGCTACCAGGAAAAGAGAACCAGAGGGCACTGTCCCCTCAACTTTATGGAATGACATTGAGGGAATAAGCTGGTAAAAGAAAGGAGCTGTGAAATTAACTTCTTTACACTTGAGACTGAATATATATAGGCTCCCTCACTGCTTGCCCTTCTGGAATTATGCTGACACTTGGCAGAAGGGAAGGGACAGCCGATGGGACTTTTTTGCTTGGGGTAGAGATTGAGGGGTGACCAGCCTGTGTGGGCTACCTGAAATGATTGCATTTTTGATTTCCAGGTTCTGGTGCCCCTAACCCTTCCCTAACTCAGAATTCTAAGCATAGGCCATAATTTTGCAAATGAATTGAGAAACATAAATGAATCTAACCGAGAGCCTCCCTTTGGATGGTCTTTTAATGGCTCATCACTTCAGAGAGGTTGAGAATCCTTGGTTGAGACTGATTAACTAGAAGGCAAATCTAAAATCTTACATATCTCAAACCCTTTCATGCCTAGGAAGAAAATGCTGCCTTTGAGATAGATAGATCTTCCGAGGGATCCAGTTTAAGCTAAGGTATGTAAAAAATTAGTTATCAAAGTTATTAGTTTTAAGCCACCACTGAAACAGTTCTTACCAAGAAGAGAATTAATATTTTCACCACTTTAAAAAGAATTATGGTTAAAAGTAAGAAATAGCTAAAACATTTGGTAGAAATCAACAACCACTGTCACCGACATGGTCGAAGCCTTTTAGGTAGAATGGTAAAGCACAGCCTTGGTTAACACCATGCTGCTGTGCCCTGGTCTGGGGGTGAGAGGTTTCTTAAAAGGGCAAGAGCTCTTTGAACAGGTCTGGCTGCCTCTGTGGTGAGCTCTGAATCTCCAGTTACAGTGACACATTAGAAAATAAGGAATTAATAGGAATAAATGGATCCATCAAGAAAGGCAAACAATGATTGCCAGACTATTAGAATGACTCCTCAAAGTCAGTAAAACAGCACGTGGTTTGACCTCACCGAAGTGAGAACCAACCAAAACTGGCCAGAACTGTGAATTACAATGATACTGTACAAGAAAGGCAGTGGGACTGTCTTGAGGTCCACAGAATGTTCTGACAGTGTCTATACAGGGTGATCGGCTCGTTTACAGAGACTACAGTTAGGTCCTTAGTTTCCTGAGGTTAATGTTTTGTGTAATGTTACTTCCCACCTGCCTATGCAGGAGATGTAAGAGATGCAGGTTTGATTCCTGGGAAGATCCTCTGGAGAAGGGCATGGCAATCACTCCAGTATTCTTGCCTGGAGAATCCCATGGACAGAGGAGCCTGGCGGGCTACAGCCCATAGGGTTGCAAAGAGTTGGACACGACTGAAGCGACTAAGCACGTACAGTGTTCTTTACACCAGTGATGTGTAATATGAGCCCTTTTTTAGTTTTGCCCGGATTTAACAATACACAATCAAATGATTATTAGAACTTGAATAAAATTTTACTTTAAAAAAGCATTGAACTCCATGCTCCCTGTTACTCCAATTGAGTTGCTTGAAATAAGATCATCTTGATTACCCACCATCGTTCTCTTAATTTTAACATGTGTTTTATACTTATTTACCTCATTTTCTTTCAAGGTGACAGGGGCTCTAGGTCTTAGCACCCTGCTCATAGACCATTCCTTCTGACAATTCGGTTACCTTCTCACAGTTGTTGGCTCCTCACCAAATACAAGGGGGTAAAGAAGAGACCACCTACTACTCAGTGATCCTGCTTCCGGTTGGTTGAAGAAGAGAGATTTGTCACTTCTGCCAGTTTCCTTTGTTCCACATAGTTGTAAAATTTGAATTCATTTTAATGAAGTGTTTCTTTTAGAAAATTTTAGGTAAAAGCCTGAATGTATAGCAAAATGCATGTAAATAAACTATATAACTTGACATTTCTTATATCATCATCTTGGTCAAGTGTCTAGTAAAAAGTTAGACTGTTATTTTCAAAATTACCAAACTTACACTTTTTAGTTGTGTTTCAGAGAATCTATAGACTGTATATTGTTATACTTAATGCAAATTAAACTCTTTATTTTCAAAGAATTTATTTTCTTTTTGAGTTCTTTGAGTTTTTCCCCTCCCTCTATGTTTTACCTGAGTTCCCTCTTTTTGTGTCTTAAGTTGTTTTTTTTTTCTTTTTGGTTGTCATGTGTTCATCCATTTTACCATGAAACACTCCTTAGAGTATTAGAATGGGAAAGAACCTCAAGAATGCCTGGATTTCAGATGGCCAGGGGACACACAGTCAGTACTTGATAAGGGAGTGAAGAAGGAATACCTGAACTAGGAGAGTTTTCCCACAAACCCTAAGAATACTGAATTTGAATGCCTTCAGACAGTATGTGCTGCAGTTCCTTACAGACCTTGTCCTCCCCTCCGTTCAATACAATGAATGGTGGTGTCCTTTGAACAATATTAAGTTTTCCCCCACTTCCCTATCACCTTATACCCACCTGATACCTGTCTGACCGTATAAACGTTTCTGTTTATGACTCGGAATTTTTCAGGACATGATATCACGCATTGCTAAAAACTCTCAGGGAGGAAGACCCATGGCCCATCTTGATGAATGCTGTCTTGGTAACGTGCCAGGCTGTCTGCCCTATGTGGATGTATTTTACAGTCCCTGTGTGCCTTAGCCTTTTGTCTAGTCCTTTGTGGAGATGCCCATCTTATAAATTAATCACAGAATCGAATCAAAATGGTTCAGTTCAACATTTTACTTCAGCATACTGAAGATATTTTTACGTATAACTTGGCGACAATGAGCATGTTTTCCCTGAGCCCAAGTTGGCCACATCGTTACGGTGGGGGTAGATAACGTCGAGACCATCTCCCCCAAATCTGATACGTAGGTTTACCCTTTCTCCAGCTCAAATTTTCAACGTCTCTTTTCCCCTAGTAGGGACAGTTGTTATTTTCATATTTTCATTGACCACTGCTCATTGCTGTCTCTCATTCCTTATCTCAGGCTCACCACTCTGATAAATTTGAACTAGAATACATAAATTATACTGGGATTCTGTGCTGAATGTTTTATATTTGAGTGGGCCATTATGTGTGGATTGAAAATTTCTTTATTAAGGTAGGCTAACCACTGTTCCAACCACGTCAAAATCTCATGGACTTAATACATTTGAGGTTTGTTGATTGTTCCTGTAACAGTTCAGTGTTACCTAAGTTGACAAAGATGCAGGAGCCCAGGCTTCTTCACTTTTTGGTTCCACCAGCTCCCAAAGCTGAATCCTGAGTCCTTTGTCTCATCTTCTGTGTTCTGTTGATACAAGGGGAGGAGAGAGGGGCGAGGCCCACACATGGGAAGTTTATATCGTCCAGGTATGGAAGTGGTATTTGCCCATTCCATTGGTCTTTCTAAGGCCCCTGGTCATGCTGAGCTGCAAGGGTGGTTGTGGAATTAGGTGAACTGTATGCCCTGGAGAAGGAGCAAGTGTTTTGGTAGCTCATGGGCATCTTCCCACGTAGAAACCTGATGTGGATGTTCCAGATTCAACGCTACGACTCACCTTGTTTTCAACTTTAATCGCAGCATTTTTCTCTTAAGGCATTTCTTAATTTTTGCTTTGTATGCAGTTTTCATGCTGGTATGATTTCTATTAAAATCGTAACACCTAACCTGGAAGATTTTAGGATTTTAAGGGAAAGTAATTTTCAACTAGTTATTTCCACACATCTGAGGAACTTCACAAGTTTCTCATATCGAGCAAGCTGTAGGGAGAAAAAAGCAAAGTTAAGAACGAAAAGAATCAAGTTTCACAATTTCTCTAGAATCCTTTTTTATCCAAAGACTCAGACCATCCATAATCTTCCTGATTCTTAAAATTTGATTATAGAGCAAGACTGTCTATTGCAAGAATCTATCCTTTCAACGTGCTTCCTCCTAGAAGAGCGGCAACAGGACCTGGTTGCTTCTCCTCGTACCAGGAAGACATGGCAGGACGTGGTCCTGGGGGGCCCCTGCTCCCGGCACAGGGACTGGGAGTTAAACAGAAGCTAAACTTCTGTTAGTGGGCACTCCCATCTGGGAAATGCAGCTCCCACACTTAGGAAGCAGTGTGAAAATAAGACTTTATGTCTACCATTTTGTTTTTAAACAAATTCATCTGCAATCTAACTCTGTTGACCACTTTCCAGTTTCTTTTCCTATTGGTATTTCATCAGTTTCAAGGTGCAGTTTTTCACACCTTGACTTTTCTGAAATATCTTCCATAACATCAGTGGGAATGTTGATATTCCCATTTTTCCTTCAATGTTTCCTAAACTAATGACACATCCCACAGTTGATGGAGTCTTGTTTGGATTGATGAGACATGGTATTATTTTATGCCATGGTCACATTGAGTTGTATCTTTAGCAATAGTAATGGACTAGTGATGGTTTATAGTCAGCTGATCCCCCAAATTTAACATTTGATGTTGAATATTTGTTTTATCAGTTAGTTCTGTATTCATTTTGGATAATGTTATACATTTATTATAATTTAAAAGTTTACATTTATTGAACACATATGCCTTATATTGCTCTATAATCTCTACATGTAACTAATCTCCACAACTTCATGAATTACTATTATCCTCAATTAATAAAAGAAAAATTGAGTAATTTCCCAAGGTCATACAGCTTCTAAGTGGCAGAGCTAGAGTTCAAGCCCAGGTAATGGACTTCAGAAGGCCCACTCTTACATTACATTCATCTGCATTGTTCTTTAGCTAATTGGGGATGAGTCAATTTTTACACTTCTTTCAACATACACTTCAACTATAGCTTAATTTGCTGTACCATTACCATTGTCTACTTGTTTTAAAATAGGGTTTGGGGTTTAAGAAAAAGTCTTTAAAAAATCTATAGCCATGTAAATTACATAAATAGGGAAAATCATTTTTTTTTTAAACATTAAACATCTTTATTCCTACTAGTTATTTTGGAAAATGTTTAATTTTTGGTTTAAAAATCTTTAACTTTTTTTTTTAACATGCTTTACCCCATTATCATATTAAAGTTGTACATAGTGCTGGATATATTAATTTTATTTGCAGTTTTGTTATATGGCTTTCAAATAGTTGCCCTTCTATATGCCTATTGTCAGTATTCTGTGTTAGATTGCAATCTTAAATACCACTATATGTATTTTTCTTTATATCCTATTATTAAAAGTACTAATACTTAATAAATGTCAATAGATAAGTAATATATATATTGCCTATCTAAAAAATCATTACTGCAGCAGTTTTTTTTTTTTTTTTTAATGATTCTGGTCACTGTCTCCTAAGAAGAAAAGAAAATAGGCAAAATGAGACTTTCTGTCTTAATGTCAGCTAGTCACTAAAGGCAAGAAACCAATAGACACATCAATAACAGTGGGTTGACAGTGGATTGAGGTGGTGGTGGGTGACCATTTAGTTTTATATAATTACCTGCCTAATAATTTGAGTGCTTATTCAAGCCAGATACTGTTATAGGCATTTCACATGGATTAACTCATTAAATCCTAGTAAGTGTATGCTGTCATTGTCCCCAGTGTAGAGATAAGGAGACTGAAACACAGATGTCTAACTTTTACATAACAACAATGCATTAGATTTTTATAGCTGTTTACTAAACTACTGACATTGTTATCTTAACTTTGAGAAAACAAAAGCCTTGGTGGTTTGAGACTCCCTCTGTCCCCCTACCCCCAAGGTCACTCAGCTAGTAAACAGGACCAAGACCCCAGCCCTGGTTTTCTGGCTCCAAATCTAATGATTCTTCCAGCCCACTCCATTTCTGCCAGTTAGCCATCACTCTGTCCTCCATGGGTCTGCATTGCTTCTGTTTCCCATATTCCATTGCTGTAGAAAATGTTAGTGGAGAGTATTAAACACCCCCATCTTCACACTCTGCAGGATGAGTCCTGGTTTTCCCAGGAAGCTCTTCTTTCTCAGTCCTCTCTCCCTGAGCCCGGTAGCCTCAAAGCCAGCAGTAAAGGAGCCCAGCTTTGTAGGCTACCTGGGCCTTTAAATCCTTGTGTATCTCAAAACGAACCCTCTGTCTGGTTCCACTGTTCTCATTGACTGGATCTCCTAAACTGGTGCTGGGGGGCGGGGTGGGGAGTGTGTCAGAGTGTGCCTGTGCAACTGTGTATTTAAATGTGACCTTGCCAGACAGCTGACTTGATTAAGCTCATCACTGAAACCCCATAGCATCAACAGACGTATTTTTCCTTCAATGTTTCCCAAAAAGTAATGAGACATTGACAGCTGATGGAAACACTATATGTGAGGTCTGCCCTGGTGATGTACACAGCTGTAAGTCATTACTTTTCACTGCAGAATAGTATTCTATTATATGAATACGTATAACTTATCTATTTACCTCATTGGATATTGGGTTGTTGCCAATTTTCATTGCAGTTTGTATGACTATGCATTATATGTCTCCTGTTGAACTTGTGCAAGAGTTTGGGCTTTTTCTGACAAATTTCTGGATTTGAGTTATTTTTTAAAACGTGTACTTTTGTGATCACAAGAAAATCACAGGAAGAAAAGACTCTTGGTTTACTGAATCACTAAACCTCCCCAGGGACAGGTCTAACTGGAACTGCTGTGACAATCATGAAGCCTTTACTGAGGTCTCAGGGGCTGGGAGTGAGTGAACACAAGAGACTGATAATGAATACAAGGGGTCTTGTATTTTGAGACGATGCAAGAAGACAGCTGTGATGGAGGCCCTGACGCTGTGGATGTGATGGGGAGAACGTGCATGTGCCCAGCACACCCTAGAATTCCAACCTCCCGTTCCTCTGTCACCAGCTGAATGTGTCCCCTCAGATGTCGGCCGTCACTTCACGTGCCGCTTGTCTAAAACAAGGCTCAAGACCATCCGTCAGACCAACTCTCTCCGCTGGGTTTTCCTCCTTGTCATGGGTGCCATAATGATCTCTGTTACTCAGGCTCAGAACTGGAGATGTCTTCCACCCCCTCAGTGCATCCATCACCAGGGTCTCAGGTCTCTGCAGTGTCTCTCCAGACCACCCCAACTAGGGTCTCTCCACCTTGAATCCAGCCACCTCCATCACCTGCCTCTCCGTCTCCCTGCTTCATTCCAGACTACACACGGTGCTGATGGAGCCTCCAAAAACACAAGAGTTCATTTCCTGCTCATCGGTGGTGATGACTCCCCTGTCACTCAACGTATCCAATTTGAGTCATTTGGAGTTTATTCCTGTGCAAATTGATTTCTAAGCGAAAGTTGTTCATTTCCCTAGTTTTCCCTGAATATTACAAATGTCTTCAGGAAACTAAATTCACAGATGGTCCTTATTTTTCTAAGTTTGTTCTTATTTCCTCCCATGCCCAGGTGCATGCTCTTTTCTTCCTCACATGCTGTTCCTTCTTGGCACAACATCTTCTGAAATGTAATTGTCTGGGGTATCCATTAAAGCTTATCACAACCCAAGGGAATGCCCATTTGTCACTGCTATATGCAAGGCACTGGGCCAAAGGTCAAACTTGAACTTGGTGTGTAGCAAGTTAATGGAATTTATGACTGTAAGAGTTGCCATAAGTTGAAAAATAACTGGCTCTCAAATATTTTAGAAAAATTTAATGAGTGATAAGTGATTAAGAGGGTTATTGTATAACTTATGGAAGCACAAGAGTCTGGTGCTTAACAACATTCAGAGCATAGAGGTCTCCAAAGAGACCTTGAAAGATTCAAGTGCCCTTAATTTGTAAATTAAAAATGAGATTCCAAATGTTTTCCAACATGTTGCAACTTGTTTTGACTTGCAGCAGCTTTAATCTCGACATTGTCTAAATTAATCTTGTTCTAGCAGCCTTGAAAAATAGAAGAATGTATTATTATGCATTGACTTAAAAGGAATTTTCATTACTCGGAGAAAAGAATAGCAAAGGTTATGTGAAGTCAATTTTTTATGTGAAATATAAATATATAAAGAGCGATTTGATTGGAATGAAGTGACATCAAAAGTGAGCGTGTGGCCTTGAAACTTAAACAAGATACAGATGATATTGATGATCAGAGTGTTGGTCATTTACATGATCATGATAAAGGTGAGTGCTGTGACTCCAACATTGTGACAAGGGCTGGGAAAAGAGGTAACACTGGGAGCAAGTCACGTGTCCTGAAGGACAAACTGAACACAAGGTAAGACTTTAAGATCTGTACCATGACTCTGAATGACAAATGGAGAAATCAAAGGCTTAGCATTTGTTCTGGTCTTTCAAAGGAAACTGGACGAAAATAGCGTGGATTTGAGGAAAACAGTAATTGGAGATGAAAGGTGGTGTTTTCTCTGTGACCCAGAAACAAAGCATCAAAGTTTGCACTGGAAAATTACAACATTCCCAACATCCCCAAAAGCACACATGTCAAAATCTCAAATAGCAGGCCTGTTGCTTTGCCTGTCTGCCATCTGCAGGACGTTCAGATACGGAGGTCAAGAGTCCATCCAGCTCATCACATGCACATGCACACGCACCCACACACACGTGCTGGTGGCCCACGAGATGCACAGCAGAGTTGTACAGTCAAGTCCATCCAGCTCATCACACACACACAGGCACACACACACACATGCACACATGCTGACAGCCCATAGGATGCCCAGCAGAGTTGCACAGTCGAGTTCATCCAACTCATCACACACACACACACAAGTGCTGATGGCCCACAGGATGCTCACCAGAGCTGCACAGTCGAATCCATCCAGCTCAGCACACATACACACACATGCAGGATGCTCAGCAGAGTTGCACAATCAGTTCATTAAGCTCATCACACACACACACACACACACACACTGACAGCCCACAGGATACTCACCAGAGTTGCACAGTTGAGTCCATCCAGCTCATCACACACACACACACACACACACACACATGCACACATGCTGACAGCCCATAGGATGCCCAGCAGAGTTGCACAGTCGAGTTCATCCAACTCATCACACACACACACACAAGTGCTGATGGCCCACAGGATGCTCACCAGAGCTGCACAGTCGAATCCATCCAGCTNCACACACACACACACACACACACACACGTGCTGACAGCCCACAGGATGCTCACCAGAGTTGCACGGTTGAGTCCATCCAGCTCATCACACACACACATGTGCATGTACACACACACATACACGTGCTGACGGCCCACAGGATGCTCACCAGAGTTGCACAGTCAAATCCATCCAGCTCAGCACACATACACACACATGCAGGATGCTCAGCAGAGTTGCACAGTCAAGAGTTCTCACACACACACACACGTGCTGATGGCCCACAGGATGCTCAGAGTTGCACAGTCAAGTCCATCCAGCTCATCTCACACACACACACATGCACACACACACATGCACATACACATGCACACGTGCTGACTGCACAGTCAAGTCCATCCAGCTCATCTCACACACGCACGTGCTAACGCCCCACAGGATGCTCAGCAGAGCCGCACAGAGTCTGAGGCCTCACCACATCAGGACCAGCTGAAAGGGGCTTTCGGAGCAACAGCTTCTCTCCAAAAGCTATTACCAGATTTATCAGTTAGTTCAGCCTTTCTCAGGAGGTTCTATGGAAGGCTCTTTAGGTGAGGGCCTTAGCGGGTGTTACACGAAAAACTGGATTTGTGGTCTCATTAGTCTCAAAAGTCCAATCAAACAGGTTTTTGTTACATAATTTCTTAGACCTTTCAATGTGTGCTTTGAAACTTCAAGAAGAGAAAATGATGTGCAGTTGCCTCCAAATATTGCTGTCGTTTAGTTGCTCAGTCGTGTCTTACTCTTCACTACCCCACGGACTCTACCCTGCCAGGCTCTTCTGTCCATGGCATTCTCCAGGCTAGAATACTGGAGTGGGTTGCCATTTCCTTCTCCAAGGGATCATTCCTATCCAGGGATCAAACCCATGTCTCTTGTGTCTCCTTTGTTGACAGGCAGATTCTTTGCCACTGAGCAACCGGGGAAGACCCTTCCAAATATATCCCACCCGGCTTTTTGTCCCCCTGAGCAATGTGTAGGACACTATTCCATGCAATAGCCTGTAAAGGGTCGCTTCATTAAAGCCTTTCCTCCAAAGGACTTCTGGAAATATCAGTAAAGCAAATCGGCCATTGAGCACACTCAAAAAGCAATGATGTTCCTGTTTAAATGATACCAGGAGGAAAGCCATCTGAGGCTGGTCCTCAGAGTGTAGGATGCTCATGTGGCCAAGTCTAAGTCCTCAGGCTTTCTGTTAACTAGTTACTGACTTCATACCCATCAGGGCAGGAAGAATGAACACATGCATCTCTCTTCTCCGTCCTGATGAATCAACCTGCAAGGTCAGAGAGCTCAGGAAAGGAGACACTGTTATCTAGAAAGCCTGGGGAGGCGTGAAGTGATTTAGAGAAGTGAGCTACATCCCGGGTGCCTGCCAACAGGCCCCTAAAGAGAAGAGACTTATGCGGGGCTCAAAAGGCCCTCGAAGGCTCTGGGGGCACAGGGGCGCCCCCTAGAGGTCGAGCTGAAATGGGATGAAAAATGGACAGTGGGCTGTAGTCTTAGGCAGTTTAAAGTCCCCTCCTCCTTTTGCCCCCTAGAACTGTTTCTAGCTGGTGATTTCCAGTTCTTTGGTACCAATAAAATGGAAGCTAGATGTAATCGAGTTGTCATGGGATAGAACACTAAAAATAAGGTTTGAGAGTGAATTGCTACATAATTTCTAGCATATAACTTGGAAGAAGTTGATGTTCTATCAAAAGAGCACACAATTCCATCTACTTCTTTATATGAGGTTTCTTGGCACTTAAATCTATTCCAGTAAAAACACCAGTATTAAAATTCATGCTGAACTCTGGTTCATTCTATACAAAAGTAACCTTCATCCATGGATTCTTAAAATAACTGAAAAACAGTCTTACCTATATCATTAAAAAATGTGTTTCCTATAAAATATTATCTTAATGCTTATAAAAAGTTTAAATGCTGAGTGATTTGTGATAACTGGAAACAAAAATGTTTATAACTTCAGTATACATATGTACATATATATATGTTCTTTTGCAGAAAGGCCTAGTAGGATACTAAGTAAATGATTTTCAAATGCAAACACACATTACAGTAGAATAAAATTTTGTGGGTGAAGTGGGATAGTAACAGTAGTTCAGAGAGAAAAAGAAACCATATGAAATTCTTGACTTCTAAAAAAGAAATGGCTCTTGTACTTTAAATACGGGTGATCACTGCTATCAGATTATGCTGATACACTTAAGAGAATAATGCAATGAGTTTGTGTGCAAATGTATTTTGCAGGCATTTAAACTTATAACAAAAATTTTAGATGGCAACTGAAAACTATGTGAGTAGATAGATGGTTTTTCAAAATCCTTTAAGGAAGTTATACCAAAATAGTATTTTGAGATTATAATTCTTTTTTTTTTTGGTGGAAGCTGCATTTTATTTGAAAATCCACCCATTTTTGCTAACATACATTTTAAGATTGTAAACAAAAATAGAATCTGCAGAGACAATGCAACAAGTATGCTTAAACTCAAGTACAGAATTGCTTTCCTACAACAAACTGTCCTTCGTAAGGCCCCTCTCAACCCAAACATTAAGATATATTTACACAAAGAACCAATCAACAGTGCAGTTTAATTATTTGTTAACTAAACTCTTGGCTAGACATTAATTTTAAAGGTACTATTTCCCCTTATTTCAAAGGTACATGATCATAACATGGCATGAGCCAACTAAAAGGCTATATAACTCTTAAACGATGTGATGTCTTAGCTTTTCTGATTATGTTCAGGTTATCAAATACTGTGTAAGGAGTCCCCCAAAACTGATTGGCAAAAAATTTTATAAGCTGTTATTTATAAAGATTTAAAAAATATTTTATTAAATATTTTATAAATATTTTTATACTTATCTTATAGTCCTGGGTTATAAGTATTATTCCAACCGTCCTGGGGTTGACCTGGCTCAGCCAGGTGTTCCCACTTAGGGTCTCCATGCAGACGGTGGCAGGGCTGGAGTCCTCTCAGAGGCGTTCTCACTCACGTGTCTGATGTATGATGCAGTGGCAGCCGCGGGTGTCAACTCCCACACATGTTTTCTCTTTCTGCAGCTTGGGCTTCCTCACAAAATGGCAGTTACATTCCCAGGGTGAATGTCCTGAGATTGAGAGAGCGAGAACCAGGCAGCAGTTAAATCGCCTCTTATGACCTAGCCCTGAAATTCACAGAGCACTCTCTCTGTCGCATTCACAAGGTTCAACCCTGTTTCAAGGGCAGGAGACAGCCTTTAGGTCTTGTTGCTGGAGCAACTAGATTCTAGAAAACCATGTAGGTATATTTTTGCAGTTATTTTTGGAACATACAAACTGTCACAGATCACTACAGGGATTGTTGTTGGTGTTCAGTGACTGAGTTATGTCTGACCCTTTGGGACCCCATGGACTGCAGCATGCCAGGCTTCCCTGTCCTTTACTACCTCCCGGAGTTTGCTCAAGCTGCTGTTCATTGAGTTGGTGATGCCATCCAACCATCTCATCCTCTGTTGTCCCCTTCTCCTCCTGCCCTCAATCTTTCCCAGCATCAGGATCTTTTCCAATGAGTTGGCTCTTTGCATCAGGTGGCCAAAGTATTGGAGCTTCAGCTTCAGCCTCAGTCCTTCCAATGAGTATTCAGGGTTGATTTCCTTTGGGATCTACAGGGATAAGGAAGACAAATAAACAGTCTGCTAGGATGCTATCATGGCAGAAAAATGGATGAAAACATAGCTCTGCTACATGCTAGATGCCCCCAGACTGATTTTAGAGAGCTGTTCATCTCTAGGGCAGAATTACAGACAGCATGATGGAGCTCAGAGGATCTCTTGCTGAGCTTCTAGTGAGATTGAGAGCTTGCTGGGGCACGTGCTTGTCCACACCTCCCGAGGGTCAAATGCTTGTGACCTCCCTCCTTCCAGGGGCTGCACAGAAGCTCTGTCTTGGCTGAAAATATTTGAAATCAAGCAGATCTTTTCCCTCAACGCTGAAGCCTTCCACATACTTCTGGTATGTGATTGCCTCCATTTTTTTCCCCTGCAGGATGATTTTCTTCGTTGGGAAATGTCAGTTAAAATTTACACCCTTACTGTAGTGAAAAAGATGTAAAAAATAGAAATGGCTTTCTTTTCAGACACTGTCACTATCTCTCTCTTGCATATGGCTTCCAGTAAGAGTTTTTTTTTTTTTTTTCTTCTTCTTCTCCTACTTCACTGATGGTTTGGCTATGGAATCTCAGAAAACTTGGGCTCTTGCCTATAACTAAGAATGCAAAGTCCTGATACAGAAAATGTTGAAGTGTATAAAAATCGATACTTACTATTTTTAGATTGCATATCAACATAAGACTTAGAATTCAAGTCCCTGTCTTTATCTATTAGTAGATGCTATGCAAAAGCGATCCCTTTCTTGTGAGTAAAGGTGTAGAAATAGCACAACTTTTCCAGAACTTTGGTCCTTTTATCTACCTCAGTGAGTTACTTGAACTTGAAGGGTGTCATTTTCAATGGTGAGATTAAAGAACACTATTAATGCTGTATAGTATGTTTCCAGTAATTAAAATATTTCCCCCAAGACAAGCTGCATACATGTGAAAGCCAGGTAAGGAAAAAGAAATGAATTTTATCCTTGGCTATTATACCTTGCCATTTCATTCTTTAACAGAATGATCATTTCAAGTCCAAAATATTTAATACTATGATTTCATATCTATCTATCTATCTTCTATCTACCGAGTCTTTGAGATATGCCAAAATTGCCCCTCCCGTTGTAGAAGTGAAAATATTATTTACTCCAGTTTGAGGTTCTGCATAGAGTAGAATTAGGTATTGAATTAGGTGAAAGTAATATTTGGGAAAAGTAAAATGTAAAAAGTAAAGGTAAAATGGTTGAAAGAGTGATGATGTTCTATGATCTGAGGTTACTTGGTACTTTTTCTTGAGTTCAAAAAGCTAAGTTAATTGTGGTCTTATTAATAAGTTTAAAATGCACTGGCTACAACTAAAAAAAGACACATGTAAACCATTGACATCTAGACATCGTATCAGCTGGAGGAAATGCCGGCAGAACTCCTAAACTGAGAGTTTAGTGACACAGCAAGACACGCCTGGGGGAGGCACACAGCCAAAATTATCGCTGCCATTTCCACCAAATGTTCCCAAGGAGCTTCTAACATGGTGCCTGTGGTAGAAAGTTGGCCCTTTCCTCCTTGTGGGCCCCCTGGCTCCCTGCTCAGACCGTGGGGTCCCTCCACTGTCACCAGCAAAGGCATCAAGACCCCCAGGCAGGCCCTGATCCCACCGCACCCCCTCAGCCAAGGTTCTTCGTAAAAAGACTGTGTAGCCACCCTCCAAAGATGGCCCCAGAGACCTGTGCCTGCTGTGTGCACCTGCAGCCTGGTGGCCCCGGCCTCATGTCCAGGTTGGTCTGTATGGCCGATAGCGGAGGTCTGTCATCCCCGAGATCTGGTGAGTCGAGGCTGCAGCTTCGGTCCTGTACGTTCTGTCCCTGCCTCGCTCCGGGGGACACCAGCTGCCCTGCCCTGCTGTGATTGGCCCATAAGAGAGGCCCCGGGGTCTCTGGCCGACAGCTGGGGATGAACAGAAGTGACCACAAGATGGAATCTGGAAGCTGATTCTTTAGAGTCGTCAGCCTCGAGGTGAGAGAACAGACACTTGATCCAGAGTCACCCAACAAAGCCACTCTCGCTTCCCAACCCTCAGAAACCCAGCAAAGTGAGAAACATTCACTGCCTTAAGCTGCTAGTTCAGTTCAGTCACTCAGTGGTGTCCAACCCTATGGGCTGCAGCACGCCAGGCCTCTGTGTCCTTCACCAGCTCCTGGAGTTTGCTCAAACTCATGTCTGTTGAGTCGGTGATGCCATCCAACCATCTCATCCTCTGTTGTCCCCTTCTCCTCCCGCCGTCAGTCTTTCCCAGCATCAAGGTCTTTTCCAATGAGTCAGCTCTTCGCATCGGGTGGCCAAAGGATTGGAACTTCAGCTTCAGCATCAGCCCTGGCAATGGATATTCAGGACTGATTTCCTGTAGGATGGACTGGTTGGATCTCCTTGCAGTCCAAGGGGCTCTCAAGAGTCTTCTCCAACACCGCAGTTCAAAAGCATCAATTCTTCAGCGCTCAGCTTTCTATATAGTCCAACTCTCACATCCATACAAATCACTGCAGATGGTGACTGCTGCCATGAAATTAAAAGACACTTGCTCCTTGGAAGAAAAGCTCTGACCAACCTAGACAGCATATTAAAAAGCACAGGCATTACTCTGCCAACAAAGGTCCGTTTAGTCAGAGCTATGGTTTTCAAGCTGCTAAGTTTTATTTATTTACTTTTTTTATTTATAGCTGCACTGGGTCTTCATTTCGGCTTTCGCTGGTTGTGGTGGGCAGGTTCTCACTTCGGTGGCTTCTCTTGTTGGAGAGCACCGGCTGTAGAGCCCGGTTTCAGGAGTTGTGGGGCACAGGCTTAGTTGCCCCTTGACATGAGGAATCTTCCCTGACCAGGGACTGAATCCATGTCCCCTGCATTGGCAGGTGGATTCTTAACCACTGGACCACCAGGGATGTCCAAGCTGCTTTTAGAAAGCTTACTCACCCAGCAATATCGGCTCAGTATAGCAGTAGAATTCTATTTTGTTGTTTTGCTATTTATTTAGTTTTATTTTATATTGGAATATAGCTGATTAATAATGTTGAGTTAATTTCAGGTGTACAGCAAAATGATTCAGTTCTACATATACACGCAGGTATCCTTTTTAAAACTCTTTTTCCACTTAGGTTATTACAGATATTAAGCACTATTCCCAGTACTATACAGGAGGTCCTTGTTGGTCATCTAATTTTAAACACAGCAGTGTGTACATGTCAATCCTAAATTCCCAATCTATCCCACTCTCCCCACTTTCCTTCCCTGGTGGCCCTAAGTCCATTATCTAAATCTGAAGAAAATCTGCCTTTGCCCTTTTTGAATTGGGCTGGTTTTTTACTTTTTTGGTGGTTGTTGTTGAGTTTTAAAAGTCCTTTACATATTTTGGATATTAATCCTATATCAGTTATATGACTTGCAAATATTTTCTCCCATTCCATACGTTGCTTTTTCACTCAGTTGATAATGCATCAATGGATGCAGAAAGTTTTAAATTTTCATGAAGTCCAATTTGCCTGTTTTTATTTATCTATTGTGCCTGTGCCTTTTTGTGTCATGTCTGAGAAGTCATTGCTACATCCAGTGTTGTGAAGCTCATGCCATATAAGAGTCTTGTAATTTTAGGTCTTATATGTTATTGCCTTTAGTGCATTTTGAGTTAATTTTTGTATATGGTATTAGGTAAGGGTCCAACTTCATTCTTTTGCACGTGACTGTCCAATTTTTCTAGTACCTTTTGTTGTAAAGTCTGTCCTTTCCTATTGAATGGTCTTGGTATTCTTGTTGATCATTTGACCACATATATGAGGGTTTATTTCTGGATTCTCTAGTCTGTTCCATTGATCACTCTGCCTGTGGTCATGCCAACACCACACTGCTTTGATGACTAGAGCTTTATAGTTAGTTTTGAAATTAGGAACCATTAGCTCTCCAATTTTGTTCTTTTTCAAGATTGTTTTAGTTTAAGGATCCCTTGAGATTCCATATGAACTTTAGGATGGATTTTTCTATGTCTGCAAAAAAACATCATTTTGATTTGACATGGATTGGCCTCAAATCTAATAGACTGCTTTAGATGGCATTATCATTTTAACAATATTAAGTTCTCTAATTCATGAGCATGGGAAATCTTTCCATTTCTAAATGTCTTCTTTAATATTTTCAGCAATGTTTTATACTTTTAATTGTACATGCCTTTTGCCTCTTTGGTTAATTCCTAAGTATTTTATTCTTTTTTGATGTTATTGTAAATGGAATTGTTTTCTTAATTTCCTTTTCAGATTGTTTGTTATTAGTGTGTAGAAATGCTCCAGTAGTTTTTCATCTGGGTTTTAACTTTTGCATCAAGTTTTCAATTTCAATATCTTGGGATTGTCTTATGTTTTCAATTAGTTCTTTGATTTCTTTAATCATTTTAGTCATTCTCATTCTTTATAGTTCTTTGGTTGCTAATCTTTCTCTTCATTGTATCTATTGACTCTTTCTCTCGTAGTAAATTGTTTTCCAGTGGTTTTTAAAAAATTTACTTTAAACTTGCTTTCAGCGAGCCATTAAATATGAGAATTTTATGTGGTCTGTATGGAGGGCTTTTCTATCCAGAGAAGTTTTGCATTTGCTACTGCCAAACACCGCAGAAGCATCACTAGAGAGGACTCCACTTTATATCACTTTATGGGCATTAGCACAGTGGCTGGAGAAGGAAATGGCAACCCACTCCAGTGTTCTTGCCTGGAGAATCCCAGGGACG
>SJYQ01000137.1:0-33901 GCA_006410935.1 Redunca redunca | reverse complement strand
GTCCTTCCAATGAGTCAGCTCTTCACATCAGGTGGCCAAAGTATTGGAGTTTCAGCTGTAGCATCAGTCCTTCCAATGAATACCCAGGACTGATTTCCTTTAGAATGGACTGGCTGGATCCCCTTGCAGTCCAAGGGACTCTCAAGAGTCTTCTCCAAAACCACAGTTCAAAAGCATCAATTCTTTGGTGCTCAGCTTTCTTCACAGTCCAACTCTCACATCCATACATGACCNACCTTTGTTGGCAAAGTAATGTCTCTGCTTTTGAATATGCTGTCTAGGTTGGTCATAACTTTCCTTCCAAGGAGTAAGCGTCTTTTAATTTCATGGCTGTAATCACCATCTGCAGTGATTTTGAAGCCCCCCAAAATAAAGTCTGACACTGTTTCCACTGTTTCCCCATCTATTTCCCATGAAGAGAGGGGACCAAATGCCGTGATCTTCATTTTCTGAATGCTGATTTTTAAGCCAACTTTTTCACTCTCCTCTTTCACTTTCATCAAGAGGCTTTTTAGTTCCTCTTCACTTTCTTCCCTAAGGGTGGTGTCATCTGCATATCTGAGGTTATTGGTATTTCTCCCAGCAATCTTGATTCCAGCTTGCAAATCAAAACCACAGTGGGGTACCACTTCACACCCACGAGGATGGGTATTGTCAAAAGAAGAGAAAGAAACCAACAAGTAATAGCCAAGGAGGTGGAGAAGGTGGAACCCTTGTGCACTGTCCCTGAGAATCTAAAATGATGCGAAAAACTGTGGCAGCTCCCTAGAAAATGAAATGACACAGAATGACCCAATGATCGAGCAGTTCCACTTCTGGGTGTTTATCCAAAAGAACTGAAAGCAGGGACTCAGAAAGATATTGTACAGTGACGTTCACAGTGGATAGTCTCAATAGCTAGAAGGTAGGGAAAAATGTCCATCAACATATGATTGTATAAACATGATATGATGTAATCGTACAAATATTAATTCAGCCATAAAAGTGAGAGAATCTTGACATTTCTGATGACACAGAGGGACCCAGAGGGCATAATGCTAAGTGAAATAAGCCAAACCCAGAAGGACATGCACTGTATGACTCATTCATATACGGCAGTTAGAGCAGTCAAGTCCAGAGACTGCAGAATGGTGGTGGCCAGGGGCTGGGTGAGGAGTGAATGAGGGTTATTAACGGGCAGAGCTGCAGTTTTGGAAGGTGACGAAATGCTGGAGATGGATGGTGGTGACGGCTCCCCAGGCCACATTTAGTGAATGCGTTAAATGCCACTGAACCTTATGCTTGTAAATGATGAAGATGGGGGATCTTAGGTGTGTTTTACCAAGAATTAAAAAAAAAAAAAAGACAATGTTTTTATCAACCTCATGACAGAAGCTTGGTTCAAACTTTCAAATATTTGTTCAAATGAGAGTTATCTAACACTCACCAGTTCCTAAGTCCTGTGCTGAGAGCTCAGGAAGGAGACAGGAAGGTCACAGGGTTCCCCACTGACAGGAGAGAGCAAGAGGGAGATAGGCAAGTAAAGAACTTGAAAAGCAAGGTAAAAAGGCAGCCTGGATGAGGCCTAGTCTTACCAGAGAGCTGTGCACAGACAGGGCTTAAGCTTTAGAGGAAGAAAGCAGACCTTAGCACCCCGAACCGGAGACCGAAGCAGGGGATGAAGGTGTATTTAAACACAACAGGCTACAGAAGAGACCGGGGCCGGGGCGGGGGGTGGGGGAGCGGTTAATTCACACTTCTGGAATAGTCAAGTCTTTTAAGATGACAGCGTAGGGTAGCGACAGGGGAAAAGAAACAGCCGCTATGAATGAGCCATCTCCCCGACAGCGTTATGGGAAGGGGATGGCTAAAGACGCGCCAAATGAAAACCCCCAGAACCACCCACCGCAGCGTCGCCTCCCGCAACGTCGCTTCGCCCCCGAGAATTCGCGTTTTCAAGAACACCTGTGCCATTCACACCATGACTTTCTCCTCTGAAACACAGCAGGATCGCTGCTGCCGGGAACAGGTTGGAGCCCTGGTTCAGCATCTGGAAGTGGCGGGATGACGACGCCCAGAGGAGCCCGGGGAAGGGAGGACACACAGGGAGGAGCCTCTGGCTGAGCGCCGCTCTTCGCGCGTGCTCATCCGAGGCCGCCCCAGCCCTCACATGAAAAATGGAGGCGTTACTCAACTCGCTTGAAATGCAGAAATATTTATTTTGGTTTCCTTCACTGTTTTTGGAAATTCTGTTTTGGTTTATAAAACATAGAAAGAGCCAACACTTAAAGCAAACGTTCAAAACCCCGATGTGACAAATTATTGACTTCTTGGGCAGTTAAGAGTACACGTATGAAGTTAGGCTACCAAATAGTGTTATAACAACGACAGTTCTTTAGGGCAAACCCTGTTGTGCTTGTATAATACAGGTACTCCTCTTCCCCAAAACAACTGCTTTCGGTGTACAAATGAAAACTAAGTTCAGTCACATGTGGCAAAGACTTGCAGTAAAAGTGAAATGCAGCTAATTTCCCAAATTAACTTAAAACAAACAAACAAACAAACAAAAAAAAAACCTTGAGAATCTAATCCCAGGAAATGAGTTTTCCAGATTCCTATGTCCTAGAATTTTGGCTTGTCAAATATATTTCATAGAAATCAAGTAGCATTATGATAGAAGAGCATTTATTTATCACCATCCATTTCAATAAGTTCCCAAATATGTCTACCTCTTTAATATTTTTGAAGACATGCCTTGCCTGAAAGTTTATATTCTGGCGGTGGGGTGGGGTGGGGTGGTGGTGGTGGAAAGCCACTTGATCACAACATACTCTTTCGATATGAAAACCACATTAAAATCCATCAGAGACAGAGTGACTGATTCATCGAAGGTAAAGGGGACAGCTATTCGGGCGTCAAAGTTGAGCATGGTTGATCCAGGTAACTGTTTCCTTGTTGAAATGCTTGTCATCACTGCAGAGTCTAAGGCAGATTTTTTTTTTTAATAACCCCTGGGAGGCGACAGATGGAGGAAATCAGGAAATTGGGTCTGGAGAAGAGGGTTGGAGAATATTCTGCTCTATGGGCACCAGAATCCATCCTCTCTGGTGAACGGCCATCCATCCAGGATTCAATACCCGTGCTGTTCTGAGCTGGGTCTGCCCTTTGCTTCACTGAGAACCTCTGCTCCAACAGGAAGGACAGGGGTTAATCAGAAGGTTCGTGAGAGTGAGTGTGACACGGGGAGGGGAGGGTAGCAGGGATTAAAAAAAAAAACAACACAAAACCCTCTGGTCCTCTTGCGACCTCCTGCAGGCGAGCCAGGTCTTGCTTGTCGGAACGGTGGTTCCCTCCAGTGCACGGGACTCTTTGAGCAGCAGAAATCTGCAGAATTTGCAGTGTGTAGCAGACATCTCAGAAAGAGCAAAGTCCTAACCCTTTGGTTAGCAGATCGGGGAGACAAAGTGTTCACCCGCCTTTGTAACTGAGGAATTGATAAAGAACTTAGCACGTTTGCAGTTTCCCCTCTACGATTTTTTAAGGCTCGTTTTGGAAATCGTGGATCACCGTGGATCACCGTGGATACGGTCTGCGACGTGAGGTGGCTGTAAGGCAGTGTTCCATTCCCTCCAGGCTCCTATAACGAGAATCTGGACGGGAGAGGCACCCGAGGATGCTCCCTCCCTTCCTGCCGTTGTCAAACTCCCCTCCGCTTCCTCCCTCACTTTAGACTTTGATGGTGGAATAAAGCTCATCAATCTGTGACCTGAAATAATTCCGAAGCTCTGGCCTTTTAGCCTTCATGGTTGGGGTCAGAAGGCCATTGTCGATAGAGAAGAGTTCAGGGTGGAGATAGATGCCTTTGACCTGTAAAGAGACCAGGAAGTCAAAGGAGGCAAGGAGGACAGATGCTTCTGAAGGGATAAAGACCCTTCTGGGCCATTCCTGCCAGCTTCACAGTCCAGGCCAGCTGCACCATCTCAACATAGGGCAGGGAGTGGCCTGATATCAGGACAGAATCGGGATCACAGCTTGGCCCCCCAGGAAGAGGATACACCACCCCTGGTTACAGAAATCCCTCCCCAGCCAAATCACACCACTGTCTCTTCCGCACGATGTCTTTACATCACCTCATCCTCTTCTAGCACCTGTTCACCAAAAATACCCTCAAGTCAAAAACCCATTTTTCGGGAATTCATACACTTGGATGTGAGTCTTACCTGTTCAAATGGTTTCAGGCCAGACTCCTTCCCGAGTCTCACCATGTCTTCTAGAATACCTTTTTTGACATCCTAATAAGGTAAGAAAAACAGGATCCTTATTCCCGTGGTGGGTTCAGGGGGTGCAGGGGCAGGGGTCCCTGCACTTCGCACTTAACGCAAAGGGAAGCTCAGGAGGGCGGCTGCACGCTTTGGAACCCACCTTGTTTCTGCACAGTTCTTCAAAGGAGCCCACAACGCCTCTCTTCTGGGCCCAGGCACCTAGTGTCTCAACGTCTGGTATCACAATCGCTATGAGAAATGCCTTTAACAGAGACAAGCGAGTTATTACACAGTTTGTTCTAAAATTGTAGTTCCTTATTATTTGCTTCATGGGCCCCTGGGAGAATCTGGGAGTTAGAGACCCTCTCTTTAGAGCATGTTAACAGCCCTGGCATCCACAGGGCCTAGGTTAACAACTCCTGCCTCTGAAATACAGACAGTATTGGAAATTTTGCAGTGTTTTCAAAGAACCACTAGAAATAAAAATCTAATAAAACCCTAGTTTTTACTTATTTTTATATATACTTTTAAAAATAAAATAGGGTCAAATAAGCAAATAATGGGATAGATATCAGATAACTGCTTTATAAAAAGACAAAAAGAAAATATATACGGATTCACTTTAAAAAGAACTCTAGCACCTTTACAATTGAGTGACAATGAAATGAAATAAAAATCAAAGGCATAGTAGGCCAGGTCTAAGAAGATGCAGTGCATTCTTGAAGAAAAATAGGTGTATTTTCTTATAGGAAAATATTCTGCCACAATTATTTGAAAATTTCAAGATTTGTAGAAATATTTTAAAATTTATTTAAATAGGAGGATAATTATAATATTGTGATGCTTTTTGCAGTGAATATGAACCAGCTCTAGGCATACATGTGTCCCCCCTGATTTGTAGAAATATTAACCCTCAGAAAACTAGAACCCATTCTCTTCCTTTCCACCATCTGTCCAGAATTTTGGCAAATGAGGTTCCATTGCAATACTGACATTGGTTTTCAACTTTAAGATATGCTGGCTTCCAAACCATCATTTGCTCAAGAATGATGCAGAAGGTATACCATAAATAAGGTTTAATATGTCTGAAAATGCTAAGCTTTCTTCTAACCCATATATCAATATTTCTCCTCGTAATTAAATTAGAAGCTTGTTTTACCTATCCCCCAGTATTTTTACACCACTTCCCTTGGTACAGCAGACTAAGAACTGCCAAGAATAAGAGGCACAAATTGCTAGTTACAAAATAGATGGGGGGATAAAACAGAAAAAAGAAATGCCAAGCAACAAAACCCAATAACGTATTGATCATGTTCTAGCAAGCATCAAAGTCAGAGTCAGAAAGCCAGTTCACACACGTGGCAAACTTCCCATTAAACTGAAGGTACCTGGATGTCTTATAATATTGTGATGCTTTTTGCAATGAATATGAATAGGCATACATGTGTCTCGCCGGCCACAGAGCTCCTGGCTCGGGCAGCGCATACCTGCAAGCTCTCTCCGTGGACAAACACCTGAGCAATAGGTTCACTTCGCTGGTAGATGTTTTCGATCTTCTCGGGAGCTATGTACTCCCCTTGGGCCAGTTTAAAGATGTGCTTCTTCCTGTCGATGATCTTCAAGGTGCCATTCTGTTTGGGGGTGTGGAGGGGAGGTGTGGGCTGTGAGCAGGTCCCAGGGGCTGTTTCCCCCCACCCAGCATTTGGCCCCTCAGGGTACTGAGCATTTCCTGTGCACTATTACTTAATCCTAATAAAGTCTGGCAGGGGTTGGCTATTAACCCATTTTACAGAGAGACAAACTGAGACTGACACAGATTAAGTAACCTCCCTAGGCTGAGTAGTGAGATAGAGAAGGGATGAGGGAGTCCCTCTCACAAAACTTCCGCCTCTGAGCCAACTAGAGTGCCCCGCTTGCTCCCTTCAGCTTGGAGAGCTTTACTCTGTGTCACAGGGGCCTGAGACGGGGTCATGGTGCTCTCGAGGAGAGATGCGCTCATCCTCCCCATGGTGCTCGGTGTGGAGCAGGGGCTGCAGAGGACCAGCTCGCAGCCCTCTGTCCCTGCTCCCGGCTCTCTGGGTGATGACTGTGGGGACGTGAGAATCTCTGGGCCAGGCTTGAAAATGCCAGTGGTGCCTGCCTCCCCGCCTCTGGTAACCCAAAGCCCCATTCGCACCCTGGGTCACTCGCTCACTTCCCAGAGTCATCTGCTGGAAAGTGCCCGGGGTTCTCTCAGCCTGCAACAGTTCTCCTCCAGTTCCAACAGGAGCAGACTAAGGTCCACAAAGATTATGATTAGGAGATGGGCTCCTCAGAGCCAGAGTCAGGATTAGAATGGATACTTAATCCCTCCTGAGTCTGGAAAGAGGGACTTGATTTATTTCTAAATAGCCTGGGTATTCTGAAGTCTGAATTAATTTGGGGTGGGGATACTTTTTCAGGCAAAAAATAAATAAATTAAGCACCCTAAATCTGTAAGACTTGAACAATTACACAATAATAGTAATTACACTAGCCACTGGAGTGTTTGCAGTGAAAATCAGTAATGACTTTAAAAAGCAATGGTTTTCACAGCAAAAGTGGTGACACCTATGTGGTTCTTGCAACTTCATCTTGACTCCCGAAATGAACTCTGAATTTCTCTACGGTAAACAGTTCGGAGGCTACACTCAAAGGGCTTGGCCTCAACCTCTAAACACCTACCCTGTTTTTACTGAGATGACAATGCTAAGAAATGTATGTGTTCACAAATTCTGGCCTGTCATCCATTCCCAGCAGCTTAAACACAGTGCTCTCTCCCCACTACCCAAAATGAACCAAGGCCTCAACTTCAAGGCACAGCACTGAAATGGGAAAAGCCAGTCACAGTGTTTCTGGATTTCAAACCGGAAGCAGCAACCAGAAAGGATGTCAGGTATCAAAACAAAACCTATGTGCAGCAGTTACAGTGAAAATGCCACCGGAGGATGCTAAACATAAGCCTGTTTCCTGCAGGAGAGGAAGGGAGGGAGAAAGACAGGGGGGAGTCAGGGTGCCGTGGCTGTGTTGGGGCTCGTCTTCCCAACAAGGGAGGGGACCACTTACTGGTAACCACTTGCCAATGTCCCCTGTGTGCAACCAGCCGTCTTTATCCAGAGCTTCTGCTGTTTTCACTGGGTCTTTCAAGTAGCCTTGAAAAACATTTGACCCTTTCACACATACCTGAAGGAAAAAGAGGGCGAGGGAGGTGTGGCCATGCGAATTGGAAGAAGTGGGTGAAAGGTACAAACATCCTGTTACAAAATAAGTAAGGACCGGGGATGTCACGCACAGCATGGCGACTACACTTGGCATGGCTGCGTGGGATGTCTTCAAGTTGTTAAGAAAGGCGATCTTAAGAGCTCTCATCACAAGGGGGAGAAACAATCCCTTTTCTTCTTTTTGTTACCGGTATGAGATGATGGATGGTTACAAAACCCACGGCCATGATCATTTCACAATACCTGTGACTCAAATCACCTTACACTTAGACAGTGCTGGCATCGGTTCTATCTCAGTAAGACGGGAGGGGGAAAAAAAGATGATCTGTTAAGAGCATTGACTGGGACTTCTCCAGAGGAAACTGCGTGTGTGCGTGCGTGTATGTCTCCCTCAATGTGTGTGTGTGTGTGTGTGTGTGTGTGTGCGTGCGAGCGTGTGCATGTGCGTGTATGTCTCCCTCAACCTTTAGCCAGAGGGAGCTACCAGAGCCTCACTGATGTGCTGGTACCTCCAATGCCCCCACGTCCTTCCTGAATGTCTCCGGCTACAGATTCTAGGGCTCACGATCACCCTAGGTTCTGGCTCCAAGCTGCCAGAAAGCCCCAAAGGGGATGAAGTCACACAGCAGTTGGGCATACCTTCCACTAGGCAGCGGTCACTCAGGCACTGAGGGCAGTCAGCAGACAGGAAGCCGGGGCCAGGGACTTTGGGCCCTGAAGCCTTTCTGCCCTCCTGGGCCCTCAGCCCCATTGTGCTGGCGGCAGAAGGTGGTGCTGGTGTCCCCCATGACCCCACCCCCTGAGACTTAGACATATGCACCTTCAAAAAGAAGCCTGTATGACCGCAAGATCAGCAGCAATACCAAGCTTAGTGGCTTCACCTGCTGTGGTGCTAAGAAGTGGCTGGTTATAGAAGTGGCTGGTTACCGGAGGCGATTGCCCTGAGGGGGTGACTTCGGGGGTTTTACTCACCTCGCCCTCGCCCTTGGCAGCCAGGTAATTCATTTCTTCCACATCAACAAGCTTGATAATGCTGCAAGGCATTGGGGGACCAACATGGCCTGTGTATCAAATAAAAGAATGATCACTCCTGATGTGACGACCAATATCCTTAGGCCAGATTGCTTTGATCCCAAACAAGCCCTGTTCTCATGCTGAGAACAGCTGGTGCAAGCCTCTGGCTTGGCAAACAGTCTGTCTCCCGCTGGCAAACTAATTGAGAGTTTATTCCCAGAAAAGAGAAACATTCAAAAGTCTCTTAGGGACCTTTCCTAAGTCTGACGCTCCAAATTACTTTCCAAAGTGTAAATGATTTGGCTGCTGATTTTTAGGGTTTCTTTGAATACCTGGAAGTGGGTTTTCTAAAACTTTTATGTGGTTCCTATGATCCGATTGAGAGAGTCATTTCCTAGGCAGGTTGATAAGAAGTCTAGGGGTCCCCAAGGAGAGAGGGGTCTGGAATTCTCAAGGAGGAAGAAAGACAAACTTTTTCTCCTTCTCTACATTCCTTAGGATTATATAACAATAATGTATCCTGCCTGAGGACAGTCTCTGGATTAAACCTTCTGGCTAATTCTGTTATCTTAAAATGTAAATTATGGGAGTAGGTTTGGTGAGGTCTTTACAACCTCCAGACATTCTTTGGATTCATTGGAGAGTATGTAAACTCCATTGCCAACACTAACAAGCGGGTACTCTTTCTACCCCCTTCTGATGCCTATGTCAGAAGCTTTCTCTATCTCCTTTATACTTTAATAAAACTTTATTACACAAAAGCTCTGAGCAAGTGATCAAGCCTCGTCCCTGGCCCCGGATTGAATTCTTCTCCTCCGGAGGCCAAGAATCCCAGTATCGTGATTCAACAACAACCTTTCACGATGGCCCTGCTCTCCCTTATACAGATGTAATTAATGTCTGCTTTCTCTATGAGCATAAACCATGATCGGTCAGATGGTTCTGACCAATATGGCCTTTTCCCCTAGATTAAGAAAGAACATGTCTTATATGTAAATTCATTAAGACAGAACAAGGCTTCTTTTCATAGCCCACCTCACTCTCTTGCCAAAGGGTGCTCAGTTCAGTTCAGTTCAGTTCAGTCACTCAGTCATGTCTGACTCTTTGCAACCCCATGAACCACAGCACGCCAGGCCTCCCTGTCCATCACCAACTCCCGGAGTTCACTCAGACTCACGTCCATCGAGTCAGTGATGCCATCCAGCCATCTCATCCTCTGTCGTCCCCTTCTCCTCCTGCCCCCAATCCCTCCCAGTATCAGGGTCTTTTCAAATGAGTCAGCTCTTCACATCAGGTGGCCAAAAGATTTAAGTTTCAGCTTTAGCATCAGTCCTTCTAAAGAACACCCAGGACTGATCTCCTTTAGAATGGACTGGCTGGATCTCCTTGCAGTCCAAGGGACTCTCAAGAGTCTTCTCCAACACCACAGTTCAAAAGCATCAATTCTTCGGTGCTCAGCTTTCTTCACAGTCCAACTCTCACATCCATACATGACCACAGGAAAAACCATAGCCTTGACTAGACGGACCTTTGTTGGCAAAATAATGTCTCTGCTTTTGAATATGCTATCTTGGTTGGTCATAACTTTCCTTCCAAGGAGGAAGCGTCTTTTAATTTCATGGCTGCAATCACCATTTGTGGTGATTTGGGAGTCCCCCAAAATAAAAGTCTGACACTGTTTCCACTGTTTCCCCATCTATTTGCCATGAAGTGATGGGACTGGATGCCACGATCTTAGTTTTCTGAATGTTGAGCTTTAAGCCAACTTTTTCACTCTCCTCTTTCACCTTCATCAAGAGGCTCTTTAGTTCTTCTTTACTTTCTGCCTTAAGGGTGGCATCATCTACATATCTGAGGTCATTGATATTTCTTCTGGCAATCTTGATTGCAGCTTGTGCTTCTTCCAGTCCAGCCTTTCTCATGATGTACTCTGCATATAAGTTAAATAAGCAGGGTGACAATACACAGCCTTGACGTACTCCTTTTCCTATTTGGAACCAGTCTGTTGTTCCATGTCCAGTTCTAACTGTTGCTTCCTGACCTGCGTACAGGTTTCTCAAGAGGCAAGTCAGGTGGTCTGGTATTCCCATCTCTCTCAGAATTTTCCACAGTTTATTGTGATCCACACAGTCAAAGGTTTGGCATATCAATAAAGCAGAAATAGATGTTTTTCTGGAATTCTCTTCCTTTTTCCATGATCCAGAGGATGTTGGCAATTTGATCTCTGGTTCCTCTGCCTTTTCTAACATCTGGAAGTTCATGCTTCACGTATTGCTGAAGCCTGGCTTGGAGAATTTTGAGCATTACTTTACTAGCATGTGAGATGTGTGCAATTATGCGGTAGTTTGAGCATTCTTTGGCATTGCCTTTCTTTGGGATTGGAATGAAAACTGACCTTTTCTAGTCCTAACCAAAGGGTGCTAGGACTGGGCTATTTTCCCAAAACAAAAATAACAGAAATCAGATTAAGTTTTAAGAGTGTCACAAATCATTCTTCTGATGTTTTGATCATTTTACCTTAAAGAGGTCACTATTCCAGATTCTCTAGCTGGTAAGGCACCAGGGATTAAAAGATAAGTACTGTGAAAAAGGTTTATAAACTGTCAGTGCCAACTGCAACAGAATGATGTTCCCAGAGACAGCCTGATATTAAAATCTGTGTCATTAGATAGTCAAACGTGTAAAACGGCAAATGTATTAGGGAATCTATTGATCACAGAGTAGGGTACACTGTTAGTATGGGACAGGGGAGGCATACAAATCTTGTGGTCAGATGTGGGCTGGGATCCTGACTCTGAAGCATAAAGCTATATAAATTCTTAGACTTTATGGACAAGCTTCTTAGTCAACAATCAACCATGTCCTCCCAGGGGTGACAATGCTGACCTCACAGGCATGTTGTCGGGATGAAATGCACGTAACCTGTGTCCTTCAGTGCCTAGCACAGAACCCCATCCAGAACAGGTACTTGTGTTTATCCTCCACTGTTCTTTCCTTTCAGGAAAAAGGACTTGTGTTTATTTCTGCCTGGGGTCTCAACACCAAGTGCAGCACACAGTGGAAATGCCATTAAAATTCACCAGCAAGTAATCGGGCCCCAATCGATTCCCGGAAAGCTCTGGTGGGCCAAGCACTCTGAACCTGGTATAAAGAGCACCGTCTTCAGATGTGAGCTCCACCCAGCCTGACAAGTCAGAGCCTCCAGATCACCACTGCGCCCTGGGAGACACCATCCACGGGGCTCCCAGGTTCACAGGGTTGTTGGCCCCAAGGCCAAATCATCGGAGACACAGCACTTGTTTAAGTTGGTTAGCTAACCCAGTTCCAACAATTTTGATGTGAAGAGTGAGATCCTCGTGAGCAAGGTCCTGCCCCTGTACCTGCGGTCCAGTCTCCAGGAATAGTCAGGCAGCAGCCGGCGGTGCACTCGGTCTGTCCATAGCCTTCGTAGAACTGGGTGCCCGGGCGAAGGGACAGAAGGAGAGGGGACAGTCACACTTCCACTGCAAGTGCTCAGTAACTAAGTCCCTCTAGCCGGATTAGAAACCTCAGCCCACACGCTACAGCACGCTTTATTGCAGCGCAAGCACGCTCACACACCCAGAAGACAATGCCGCACAGGTCACACTTCGCAGGATCCTCCCAGGGGTGCACTCGCCCCGCGGGCTCATGGCTACTGGTCACCCAGTCTCTGATGCTCCCCCCACGTAAGCCAGGGTCTCTGAGTGGTTTATGGCCCATCCCCACGCCTTCATGCCTGATCTAAAGGCATGTGTTGTGCCTTACCCCAGTGAAAATTACCCAATGGTGAACACAATACATACTCTGCCAGAGGTGAAAGATACATGCAGGCACACCAGAGACTGCGTGTCTTACAAACTGAAGGTTGGTGGCAACACTGTGTTGTCAGAAGATGGTTAGCGTTTTTTGGCAATGAAGTATTTTTAAGGTATATACTAATGCCTTGTTTTTTGGACATAATGCTACTGCACACTTACTAGACTACAGTCTGGGGTAGACAGGGCTTTTATATCTACTGGGAAACCAAAAAGTTCAGGAGACTCGCTTTACTGTGACACTGGCTTTACTGAACGCTCCGGAACTGCAGGGTCTCCAAGCCGTGCGTGTACTTCTTTCTCTAAGCCACCCAGGAATAACACAACCGAAGAAAAGAAGGGGCACGCGCAGGCAAAGAAGACAGCCTTTCGGAAAGCGGCCACATAGGCGTGAGTCAGCGGAGAGCCCGAGCGGCAGGGAGCCCCTCACCTGGCAGCCCAGCGCGGCCCTCAGGAAGGTGAGCACGGTGGCAGACACGGGCGCTGCTCCTGTGATCATCAGCCTCACTTTTCCTCCCAGGCTCGACTTGCAAGGCAGGAAGAGGGGAGAGGGTGAGGGCAAGTGGCTGGAGAGCAGTGGTCTTCTCCAAGATTCTTCCTGGGAACCCTGATGCCCTAGCCCACCAGCTTCTGGTCAGCGGGCTGCACAGAACTTCACTCCGCACAAGCACGCACAGGCGCTCCAAGAGGGACACCCGACGGGTTGGTTCTGCCCAAAACCACACCACTTGCTCTCAAGGGCTGTGGACAGCAAAGCAACACCTCTACACTCACAGGTGTTTTAAGGAATTAGAACAAGAGTGTTGTGGGTTTGTGGCTACCATCACATTTTGGGGAACACACTATTATTCCATATTTTTTTTTTTATCACTCATGTCTAAAAAAATAACCTCAAGAGTTCCAGAAAAGTAAAACAAACTGGAGAATCAGAAAGGCTATGCTACCTGATCCCTTTTCTGCCCTGGATAGTGAAACACTATTCAGAGTTTTCTTGGACACTGAGGTTTTGCTAATGGCTTTGTCCTTAGTTTTAAGAAATGTGCCAGAAATTCTCTTTCTCACTGACCTTCTCTTTTAAAAAGAGCTCTCACACAATAAAGGGGTAGGGGCTTAAAAGGTACAAACAACTAGGTATAAAATAAGCTACAAGTATATATTGCACAAGGATATATTGGGGGAATACACCCAATATTTTATAATAACAATAAATGGAACATCATCTTTAAAAATTGTGAATCACTATATTGTATGCCTGTCACTTATATAAAATTGTTCATCAACTATTCTTCAATTAAAAAAAAGAGCCCTCACAGAAAGTTTGAAAGCCAGATTAGTTTAGACGACAGGCAACAGTTGAGAGTCAACGTGCTACCTGTATTTTGTGGAAGATCAGTTTATCCCACAGGCTGTTGTTTCTAATGATGCCACTGCGAAGTTCAGCCTCTTTCCTCTTGGAGGCAAAGTCCAACAGCCATCGCTTCAGCGTGGTGTTTGCTTGTCCAAAAATCTAATGAGTCAAGAGATGAGAAGGTTTCCCGATGAGTAGAATGGCAAGAATGAAAACGTCAGGTAACAACAAGTGTTGGTGAAGATGTGGAGAAACTGGAACCTTCACGCCTTGCTGGCAGGGATGTAAAATGGTTCCGCTGCTTTAGAAAACAGACTGGCAGTTCCTCAGTTAAACAAAGAGTTAGTCATGACCCAGCAATTCTGCTCCTGGGCACACACCTAAGAGAATGGAAACCCACGTCCATAGAGCCCCTTGCCTGTGGATGTTCACAGCAGCATTATTCATAACAGCCTAAAAGAGGAAACAACCCCACTGACCATCAATGGCTGGACAGATAAATAAAACATGTTGCACCCATGCAGTGGAATATTGTTTGGCCATTAAAAGGAACGAAGTATGGATCCAGGCTATGACATGTATGTACTTGGAAAGCATACTTAAGTGGAAGAAGCCAGTCACAAAAGAATACTCCATGATCCCACTCATATCAAAATCCAGAATAGGAAAAAAGAAAATCCAGAGTAGGGAAAAGTATAGGCTCAGGAAGTAGATTCATTTTATGGGGTAGAGGGAGGTAGTGGGGTGGGGGATGATACCACATTCTTTCTGAAGTGATACAAATGTTCTAAAATGGACTTCAATGATAGTTGCAGAACTCTGTAAATGTACTAAAAACCTTTGACTTGCACTAAAAACACTTAAGTGGGTGAATCATATGTAATGTGAATTACATCTCAATAAGGCTGCCTTACAATTTCCTTTAAAAAAAAAAAAAAAGAACCATTTAAAAAAAAAAACGAGAAAGAAGAATATGTCTGCAATGCAGGTGACGTGGGTTCAACACCTGGGTCAGGAAGATCCCCTGGAGGAGGAAATGGCAACCCACTCCAGTATTCTTTCCTGGGAAATCCCATGGACAGAGGAGCCTGGCGGGCTACAGTCCATGGGGTCGCAGAGTCAGACACAACAGAGTGACTGAACAATCACCACCACAAAAGATTAACAGAGGCTAAAACCTCCCACGGAAACCGGGGAGTATTAGCTGGCAGGAAAACAAAAATGTAAAAAAAGTGAGAAGTTCTCATAGATGACAAAAGCCATGCTTCAACACGAAGAGCATTAAAACTGCCCCATGCAAATCCACCGTGGAGACTGCCCCCACCACACAGGGTCCTGCCCTGGCTGTGGGCCTGTGGTCCAACAGCCCACCACCTTCCCGGGCTTGGCTTAGTCACGTCTCCCAATGTGGCTGCTAAGTAGGTCGCGTTCTTACACATGGTGGAACTTTACAATTCATAAAATCATTTCATAGTTATTATCTTCATTATTTTCATTTTTTGTTTGTTGAGTTTTAAGCCAGCTTTCCCACTGTCTTGTTACCCTAGACACCAGTATGAAAGCGGAAGCATTAGTTGCTCAGTCATGTCTGACTCTTTTGAGATCCCATAGACTGTAGCCTGACAGGCTCCTCTCTCCATGGGATTCTCCAGGCAAGATTACTGGAGTGGGTTGCCATTTTCTCCTCCAGGGGATCTTCCTGCTCCAGGGATCAAATCTGGGTCTCCAGCATTGCAGGCAGACTCTTCTTTACTGTCTGAGCCACCTGGGAAGCCCAATAAAATCATTTGATAGCTATTATTTTCATGTGATGTAATTAGCAACTTTATGAGATGGAGGAGGAGGTAACAGTCCATTGCAAAGGGGAGAAAACGGAGGTTCCAAGAGTTTATTGTGAAAATAAAGCACCCTCCAACCCACATCTGTATTGTGCCTTCTGATTTATAAGGTTACCTCACAGTGCTTTCTCTTATAATCCTCACCCACAGCTCTGGGAGGTAAACACTCCGGTTTAACAGCGGAGTAAACAGCAGTCCCACAAGTCTAAGAGCAGCCGCCACGTTTGCAGAGAATTTGGGGTTCAAGATCCCACACTCTGCCCCTGGCACTTACTCGGTCAAACATCCGGTTCAGCAGTCTGGGGACCACGGGGAAGATGGTGGGTTGAAGGGCCTTGAGATCATCCATAAGCAGCCTGATATCTCCTTGGAAAAATCCTATTTTAGCTCCATGACAGAGCATCACACACTAGAGAGGCAAACAGAAATATCTAATGTGTCATCATTGCAGCGGGGGTTACACAACACACACAGACACACAAAGCTTTGGTTTTAGCATCTCAGGCCAGTTTCCAGAAATCATAAAGTTCCTAAATGTAGAGAGCTTTCAAAACAACATTCCTGGGACTTCCCTGGCGGTCCAGTGGTTAAGACCCTGGGCTTCCAATGCAGGGGCTGCAGGCTGGATCCCCAGTCAGGGAACTAAGATCCCGCATGCCATTTGGCATGGCCAAAAATAAAATAAAATGAAACAGCATTCTCGTGTTTTAGGGTCCTTGTACAACAGGGGGCTATTGTACTACTGATCATCCTGAAGATAGAGGAGCTAGCTAATCAGCAACCAGGGAAAGCGGTTTTTAGTGATGATCTTAGAGGTTCTGCTGTTTTAGCTTCAGGATCAGTATCTGCCAAAGGAAGGACATGGTATCAGATAATCCAAGTTATTTTTAGCCTTCCAGAAAATTTAGGTCTAATTTATCCCCTAATAAAAATTTAGCTACTTGCCTACAGTCCAAGCTTTCTAAATAATGTTTGTTTATTTATTTATGGCTGTGCTGGGTCTTCGCTGCTGTGCAGCTTTCCTCTAGCTGTCGTTAGTGGGGGCTTTTCTCTAGTTGCGGTGCTTGGCTTTCTCACTGCAGTGGCTTTTCGTTGCGGAGCACAGGCTATAGCGTGCATGGCTTCGGTAGTTCAGGCACACGGGCTCAGTAGTTGTGACTCCCGGGCTCTACAGCACATACTCAGTAGTCACAGGGCACGGGCTTAGCTGCTCCACGGCACGTGGGATCTTCCCAGATTAGGGATCAAACCCGTGTCTCCTGCATCGGCAGGCAAATTCTTTACCACTGAGCCACCAGGGAAGCCCGAGTCCAAGCCTTTTAAAGTCTCGTTTTTCCTGTTTGTATCTAACTAAAAAAAATCTGAGTCGTCAGAATACGCTGCAGTTGAGACTGCACAGGACAGTCTGCCTTCGGTTATAACCCAGTGCCTGAATTTCCTCTTGTCTGATGCAAGCTGCACTGGCAGGTCACAGGCACTTGACAAAGAGTCTGCCTGTTTTAAATTTTAAAAAGAAAGAGAGATTCAAGGGATGCTGCAACTGAAATACAAAGGACCTCAGGCTTACCATGGTTCATTGTTTACAAATTAAAGCTCAGAGGCTTTGTTTAGTGTGGNAGTGGGGGCTTTTCTCTAGTTGCGGTGCTTGGCTTTCTCACTGCAGTGGCTTTTCGTTGCGGAGCACAGGCTATAGCGTGCATGGCTTCGGTAGTTCAGGCACACGGGCTCAGTAGTTGTGACTCCCGGGCTCTACAGCACATACTCAGTAGTCACAGGGCACGGGCTTAGCTGCTCCACGGCACGTGGGATCTTCCCAGATTAGGGATCAAACCCGTGTCTCCTGCATCGGCAGGCAAATTCTTTACCACTGAGCCACCAGGGAAGCCCGAGTCCAAGCCTTTTAAAGTCTCGTTTTTCCTATTTGTATCTAACTAAAAAAAATCTGAGTCGTCAGAATACGCTGCAGTTGAGACTGCACAGGACAGTCTGCCTTCGGTTATAACCCAGTGCCTGAATTTCCTCTTGTCTGATGCAAGCTGCACTGGCAGGTCACAGGCACTTGACAAAGAGTCTGCCTGTTTTAAATTTTAAAAAGAAAGAGAGATTCAAGGGATGCTGCAACTGAAATACAAAGGACCTCAGGCAGGTTCATTGTTTACAAATTAAAGCTCAGAGGCTTTGTTTAGTGTGGACTGGCTCCTGGGCACAGTGAAAACAAGGGAGGTAACTAGAGTCCACTGTCAACACATTTGTGATCACTCTGTACACGTGTAAGGTCTCCCGAGGCGTGCAAGAAACAGAAGTGTCGGCTGGCAGATCCTTGGTCCTTTGGGAGAAGTGAATCCTCCAGGGTGGCAGCTGGTCAAAGCGCAGAGTCTTTCTTTATCAGCCCCTCACCCCCCAATACCTGTCCAGTGCCTGAAACACAGCTGGTGCTTCATGAATAGACATTAAACGAATGAGCAGTGCTCACTGTTTCTCCCATAAGCATACAAAGCAAAACTGTCCAAGAAGGAAAAACAGATGGTTCTTGGTCAGCTTTTAAATGAGTCACACAGCTGTGTGAGCAGCTCAAGGAGAATGTGGCTGAAGGTCATCCACTTTGCCAAGGGCACTTGGGATACTGGTAAAAAAAAATGAATCTGAAGTCAACTTGTGCCTTATAGATAACACAATCAAAAATTAAACTTCTGGGACTTTCCTGGAAGTTTGGTGGTTAGAGCTTCATGCTTCCAGTGCAGGGGGCCACAGGTGTGATCCCTGGTCAGGGACCTAAGATCCCACAAGCTGCTCAGCATGGCCAAAAAAAAAAAAAAGAGAGAGACAGAGACATCTTACAGAACTCAAGCCTCGCCAGGCTTTGTGGGATGCTATTCATAAAAATTCTACATTTACAGCTCATCTTTCTGAATTCATATTTGTGTCCTTCAAAAGTTTGAGCTTCTAATTTTAAAATGAGTATTAAAGTTCAGTACCTGGACCCAGAAAAAAAGTATACTCTTAAATAATTAGCTCTATTTCTAAAACGAGGGCTGAGCAAAGAGCTGCCTACGGGGAGGATGGTATACACACTTGAACTTACCAGCATGAGCTGCTCATACATGTGTGCAAGCGGTAAAAACGAAATGTGTATGTCACTGGCATTCAACACAAGTGCTTTCTGTAAAACACAATGACTTAGAACACAAACAAACGCGCATGCACAGGCAAAATAAAACCCAGTGCCTACCTCCACAACTCTCTCAAACATATGGGCCAGAGGCAAGAAAGAGATCAAAGTGTCATCTGAGGTAGGAATGAACGTGTTCTGCAAGCAAAGACACCAGCGGGCAGAAAAGCATTAGGATTTCCAGGTATTCTCCATTTATTTCAGAGCACATAATATCTCAAGGCTAAGAAGTAATAGCATGAGATTACATCTGCAATTATTTCTCATTGAAAAAGGAAATGCTAAGCAATACTTTAATAAGTTATTCAAATCAAGTAGAGGTCATTCCTAATGACAAAGTAAATCCATGCAGGACTTGAGTCACAATTAGGAAAATGTGGCCCACATTGGGATGGCCAGATATCATGTGCTCTAAGCACCCAGACTTTCAAAGCTACAGGACCTCAATGACCAGCAAGCTCCGCTCCACCTTAAGAAATACAAGCTTCACTCCAACAAAAGACCAGCATCTTTTGTTGTCAAGGACTTAAGGGAGAAAAGAGAAACTTGGAGATTTCCATGTTCTTTTTATTTACAGTACAAATGTATTTTGAGCATTTTAGTTTGATCAACATTTTTACCTTAAAGCCCTACTGGACCCCATTAAAAAAAAAATCCCAATGTGTTTAATGCAAGCTCTGAACTGGCCCCAGGGAATTTGCTCTCCCATAAAGTGCTGATCATGACAGGTCTGCATCTCAAGTAACATCTGGTTTCCATTTCATGGCTAAGAATGAGCTTGACTTACGGTCAGGCACAGTGAGGGATGTGCATGGAATGTTCTTGCTATTAATATAGAGAATTCTGGCCCAAATAGGGGCTGCCAACAGAGCTGCTGCCCCACCAACTAAGAAACAAAGGCTCTGTCAAGTTGCCTAGGGATGATGCGCCCAGCTTAGAGTTGGGCTCTCCCCTCTCCAAGGCTGGGCCATCCTTCATAATAAAGCAATCATACGTGATGTAGCCTGATCGTGCCATAATCTGAGATTAATTTTATTCCTGCTTCCCAACCGGTACCTGTCAGTAGAAAAGTGCTACATAATGAGAAATCAGACTCAATAACATCTATACTCTTCAATTTTCTTATTTAGGTCAAACAAATAATGTGCATTTGCATAATGAGAAGTTTTACAAAGTTGAGAATGCCCCTGATAATATTCACATTAACATTAACTGTAATCATTTGCCTCAATGATTCATGCATTTTAAGTTATCTTTGAAGGCCCGATGAGCAAACTAAAATCTCACTTTGGTAAAGTACTAAATGTTGAACTCTGTTTAGAAAGTATATACCAAAAGGACTAAGAAGGTGTAAGAATACACTTACGCAGTCGCTGAAGATACCCATTCCCCAAAACCATTAAGCACAGGCTCCTACCACAAAAAGCAGACCTTAGAGAATCCCTCCAGAGGCACATAATTTGAAAAAATGTGCAAAGGATACGAGGGAAAGGTATTCATTACATTATTCAATATGTACTTTTTTAAAAGGCAAGTTGGAAATAGATCTTTGGAGCTATAGACTGATTGTAAGGACCCCTCTCAAAGTCATATTTAAAGCCCTAACCACCCCGCTCCATGTGACTGTGTTTGGAGACAGGGAAGGTCATTCGGGTTCAATGAACTCATAAGGGTGGGGCCCTGATCCAATCAGGCTGGTGTCCTCTAAGGACAGGAAGAGACACCAGAAACCTATCCACGTGCACACAGAGGCGAGGGCAGGGAGGCATGGAGAGAAGTCGGCTACAAGCCAGGAAGAAAGCCTTCACCAGAACCAACCAGATTTGCTGACACCTTGATCATGGACTTCTCGCCTCCAGTACTGTGAGAAAATACATATCTAGTGTTGAAGGCACCCCACCCAATCTGTGCTATTTTGTTATGGCTGCCCACACAGACTAAGATACTTATACAGCAAATTTTAAAAGTATTAGAAATAACTATAAAGTTATTTGCTCTAAAGTTCAAGGCTTTAATCCTTCATATAAAACGGAAGTCAAATTAAGCATAATAAACAGTGAAAACAACAATAATTCAAAACACCTTCAGTAACATTTAACATTTCCTTGTCCACCTAAAAAAATTAATTATTTTCCGCACACTAAAACAGGAGATAAAATCATAAGAGAGTCAGTTTTTCTCTGTCCTTTCCTAAAAACATTTATAAGGCAGTATCCAAATGAAGTTTTACTATATAAAAAATGTAATAAATTCGATCTGTCAATTCACGTTAACGGTCACAGCAGGAGTTGGGGATCAGGTCCATAGTGAAAACCTATTTGAGAGGAGGTGACCTCAGACCCTGTGAAAGCTCAGACCTTATCTATATTTCAGGGAGTGGTGCAAATACAGTCCGGGCCTAACATGGTGGTGGGGCCTTGACCACCTTCATTCTTGAGGCCTGATGGCAACCACTGGATACACGGAAAGGTGGCCCTCTCCCACAAGTTTACCTCTGTTATTTTCACAAATGCTGAACAATCGCTCACTACATTTCGATGCGTGATCATTGCTCCTTTGGGGTTGCCTGGGGACACATATGAGCAAAATAAAGTTAGAAGACAGAAACTCCATCCAAGAATGGCGGGCGTGAAAGAAGCCCATTAACTCCACATCATTAGGGCCCTGATGCCTCTAATGTGAGGTACACCGTGAAAGCTGAGCCGTACCGAATCCCTGAGCAACCTGTAATCCTTTAAATGAAGCTAATTATCTTAACAACTTGTTGACCAGAGACGCATTAATACGTCTTTTGTTACCTGAACCTTATTGACTGGAGACGTTTCAACATTCACTTACATAACAAATTGCCAGCCACAGGCATTAGTTTCTGGAAAAATCCCCAGGTCAATAATGTGTTAAACCATCTTTACTAATATGAGCAAGTCTTAGAGGGTGCGTGTAGCAATAAGAGACGAAAACCCAGGAATTTTATTTCTGGAAACCATGGCTACAGTTTGTCCCAGAAAGATGGGTGATGTAACTGTGTGAGGATACACTCAGATCCTGGGGATGTTGTATTGAGCTACTGGAAGACAGGCATGAACACTTCTGTCTCTTCTGCATCCAATCCATCTATAATTCGAATAAGTCATCCACAAGAGGAAGCAGGAAATATACAGTTCCAGGTACCACTTAGAAACAATTTCTTTTCAAAACTGACCTGTAGTTCCACTGGTGAAGCAAATTACTGCAAGATCTTCAGGTGCTGGAGGCTACAGCACAATAAAAAGAAAAAAGCCAGTACAAATCAGAATAGAACAGAAAACTCTAAGTCGTTATCACCCAATATTTCTACTAGCCTCTGAACTAATTAGACACAGAAGCTGGACAGAGGCTGGGGCCGGGTTGGACACGGTGCACTCACCTTGGGCTTCCGTCTGTTGGCTCTTCCCAGGTCCTTAAAAAGAAGAGAAAAAAAAAATTGAAATGGAAACATTTAAGTCACATCAAGTCAGTTCAAGCTGACTTTTCTGAGGGATTGATTCACTCACAGCTGACACAAAGACAGCACAGATTTCAAATTACATAAACGACAGCAATTTAACCTGAACCCAAATACTTACCCATTGTTCTAAGAATCTGTTTTCTGGTTGTTTTCTCTCTTATATAAAACCATATCGATGGCCTTAGGACTGGCCTTGGAAATAGGACTGATTCCAAGGACAGGAATCGAAGTCTCTTACAAGTAATTCCAGTTTCCACTGCCATTCCTATCATGGCCTTTAACAAAGCCCAGCTCTTCACAGTAATCAGAGAACTGCAGCTGTTCTGCGCCCTCCCAGAATCAGAACTCAGCACTGATCCGTGATCACTGGTTCTACAAAACTGACATCTTCAGTATGGAGACAGAAATCAGTCTCCACCAGATTTAAATGCTGACCATTCTGGAAAGGCTCAAATATCTGCAGTTCCCCACATGGCGGGAGAGAAAGGACTTAGGCATCTACGATTACAGATCAGGCCACGACAGAAGCTCCAGGACCACCGTCGAATGGCCATGAGGGTTAAGAAGGACAGATTCAGTTCTGAGGTGTGGCATCTCAAGGAGAATTCTGCTACTATCCCAGGCTCATTCTGACGTTGTTACCGCATGAAGGTATCTCCACAACCACCTTAATACCTATTATTTTTTGAATGAACGATTTATGTTATTTTCCTATTGAACAGCTTGAGTGAGCATAGGAAACAAGTATGCCTAGAATTAAGTGGAAATTAGATGGGTGGCTTCTGGGCTCACCTGAGTAGGAAATGGCAACCCATTCCAGTATTCTTGCCTGGAGAATCCCCATGCAAAGAGAACCCTGGCGGGCCACAGTCCATGGGGTCGCAAAGAATCGAACACGACCGAGCAACTAACACTTTCACTTCCACTCAGGGCTCAGTGAGTTGCTGCCCAGTATACAGTTTTAAACCCTAATCACACTTTTAAATTATGTGTATGATTGACCATTAATTAAAAATAGGGACACTGATATCCAACTAGAAGTCAACTAAGAGCTAAAGTAATGATAATTCTAATTTCTTCCCCAAATAATCCTTTATCAGATTCAAATTTCCATGCATCTTTTTAAAATTCCTGTATAACTTAAGATCTCTAATTCTTTATCATATATAGCAATCAAAAAAAGACAAAAAAAAATGCCTGTGTATGTGTCTGGGGAAGGGTAGGGGGATGAGGAAAAATGGGAGGAAAAGAAATTACATTATCTTGAAATGGGATTACAAGTAAAAAAAAAGGGAAACGCTAGCTGAAAAACTAGCTAAAAGCCTCATTTAACAATTCTGCACACCTATTAACTCTTACAGGTTCCTGTCCTTTGCTGTTGTTTGTGTGTATATGTATGTGTGGCTGACGCTCTAATGGAACAAATGACAGATTCCCTGTGCCTACTAAATTCCCCAGAAAAGGTTTTATAGATCCTTACTTGGAGCTCATATTCTTGGTAGAGGAGAACTATAAATAAAATTCAAAACACTATTTATAACAATTCCAGGAAAATATTTATAACATTTTCAGAAAGGGAATGATTTATCTATTGAACCTATTACTTCCCGCGATGTGCACGTAACAGAAGCTTCCTCGTGCCTGCTGTTGTGGATGGAACTTTAGCCCAAGAGCAACCGGGGAAACCAGATTCATCAGCTTCTTGTACTGGGTTGGCCAAAAAGTTCACTCAAGCTTTTCTGTAAGATCTTACGAAAAACCAAAAAGAACTTTTTGGCCAACCCAATACGATCTAATGTTGAACAACCAGTTTAAACATGGACCCACTCATCTTCCTAGACTGGTTACCTTTACAACTGTGATTAATCTGAATCTTAAAATGAAAATAAATCAAATCAAGCACCTATGCTAGAAATCCACCAGAGGCCTAAAAAAGCAACCTTGGAAAAAGAATAATGAGGCAGATTTCTATGTCTGACTGTTTTAGAGACAAACCAGTAAGGAAAAGACATTAATACTTAAAGAGGACATACAGACTTAAGTCTCCGCTTGAACCTGAAATTCTCATTTCCAGCATTTATTAGCAGGGCTTGTCAGCGCTCTAGAATGACTTTGTTAGCACCGCAACTTGCTAGATGACAGCACTTAGACAGAATGAGATGAATTAACATGGGGAATGTGTGCAGAGTTCTTCTTTCCAGAACGAGACAGATTTCTATTCTCTTTTACAGGATCAGTGAGAGTTGGGACTTTGTGGTCCCACTGGAGAGACACCACAGCTGAGCCAAAATGACCTCGGAGGAACTGTTCAGGCAAGCGGGCAGGGCAGAGTGACTCACCTCCATGGCCTTCATGCTGATGATCTCCACCCCACACTTCTTGCCTCGTTCCAGCAGATCACTGCCGTAGGAGTCCATGAGAACAATAGTTTTAAGGCATGGTATTAATTTATTTTCTACACCTTCTAATAGGAGGTTGGCCTTCTCTGGCTTGTCCACAAAAACCAGAGAGAGTTCGGCTGGAAGTAAAGGGACACAGTGAGGAAGCAGCTCTGGGATATTAAAAGCTTGACTGTAACATCTGACATCAGGTTTAAGAACTACCTTCTTTGAATAGGAGGGTAAATGTACATTTAAACGAAAAATCCCTATTCCATCATGTAATCATTACATGTAGCTGCTGTATCTACCCAATAACTAGGGTAACATGCTCCCAAAGACCACAGACATACCTTTGTTGATGATGTAGGTGATGGCTTCAGTTCCGAGGGTGTCGTAGAGGGGAACGATCACCATCGAGTAAGTAAAGCATCCCTGTTCAATGATCACCCACTAAAGAAAAAGTAGAGGTTGGGGTGAGAATATGAGAGGTCACCATGGAACCCTTCCAGGAAAAACAAGACTCTAGAGACTCAACGTGGAAACACTGGATGTACCAATACTAACATCTGTGTATCAACCACCATGCGTCAGGCACTGGAGGGATTCCTAATGAGCAAAACACTTGCCCAGTTCTTACTAAAAAAAAGAAAGTGCAATCTGCCTGAAGATTTGGGGCAAATATGTGAAAGGAGAACGAACAACCCAATAAAGTGATGAGCTCAGAGGTGAGAGAGCCCACAGTGGGCCTCCATGGAGGGGGAGGGAATCGAGCTTGCCCTTGGCAAGAGCAGCACAGTTTCGACAGATGGAGAGAAAGGCACGGGGACTCCAGGAGAGGGGCCGCGAGGTCCAAGCAGGGAGGAGGGATGTCAGTGAGCCCTGAGGCTGGCAGGGAGGGCCCAGCAGGGCTGTGGGGACTGGCTAAGCTCGACAGAGGCCTGGAGCCAGCCTGAGGTCACAGAGGAGCCTGGCTCTATGAACCGGGCAAGACACTGCCTCTGGAGTTCCTCCGTCAAACAGTGACTGGAGGTCTGAGGAAGAGCAATCTGGCCAGTGTGCAATAAGGCCTGGGACTACAGGAAGAGGGACATGCCTTCTACCGGGAGAACTGTCCATGGAAGTCTCCCCAGGAGAGTGAGGAAGGAAAGAAGTGACATGGGTGGCTGGTCATCCTCCTCTAAACCCATCAGTCACACAGCAACTGACCCGCCTACAAGGCAGCGGCAGCCAAGTCACTCTCTCCCTGAAAACCCTCGTGGCGCCTATCACCTGCAGGTCACACAGCGTGGGTAGAGGCACAGGGCCCTGGGAAGCACAGCCTACTCACGTTCACTTGGCCTGGCGCTGTTTTCTCTCTCTTCCTGCCACTCCACCCTCTACCACAATGAAATGATTCATCTCCCAACAGACATGCTGCTCCAGGCAAACATACCCTCGTTCCTGACATTCCCCTGGCCTCTCCACCCTTACAGCCATCAAGACTCCACTTGGATGCCACCTCCAGAAAGTCCTCCTTGACTGAGCTCCCATAATCCTTCTCCTTCGTGTCCACACAACACATTAAAAGAAAATGTGGGTTTATGGGGCTGTCTTCAAGGTACCTCATGAAGAAGATCCACTGTGGTATTTTGGTGCCTGGCAGTGCCTGGCAATATAGGAGGTTCTCAATAAAGGTTTGGTGAGCTAACTGATAAATATAGGAAGAAGCCCATTCCATCCATGAAGTAAGGAATTTATGTCCCAGTCATAGATTCATGACCTGTGATATTCCACTGAAACAAAAACTTTGGATGTGTTACTTCAAATGGGCTTCACTTTAAATGAAAGAAATGAAATTCCATGAGCCTAATTGCGGCCCAGCTGTGGAAAATGCTTTTCTTCCTTTAACTGTACACAAAATGCTGAGAAACAGTAGCACGTTAAACCAACATGTCTTTGGACCCAAGCAGGTCTAAGAGTCAATGTAGCTTCAAGTCCAGCGCTTGAATTTTTCTGTGCCAGCTATGCCACTAATTTTTTATCCACAGTGTAGGTGATAACTCCAGGGGGGGCCTCTCATTTCAACGCACTTTAATACAATGGTTTGCAGAAGACCACGCACAGGCCGGGATGGCCAAACAACAGTCCGCCTGTCTAAATTACGGCCAGCTACCGCTGAAGCTCCTTCCCCATGCACCCTGAGATTTTAAACTTTGCAATCTGAGCAGGGGGAAAGCCTAGACCTTTCAGAAAGAAAAGGCGTGAGTTTGCTACTGATAAAAACATACCCAAGTTTCTCTGTCATTGACTAATACTATTATTCTAACCACAGAGGCAGTCCTTAAAGTGGGAAGACATTTTCGTTAGCTATTTGTTTGTATAGCAAAGACTTTCTTTGCCAGTTTCTGTTTGGGGAACTTGTTTTTAAAAAAAAAAAAAATTTTTCCCCCCCTACTTAAAGGCTAAGAAAGACCTGGTTTGGGTTTTCATACATCTAACTCTCTAAGGCACAACAGAGAGCTATGTTAGTGGTGATCAGACCACAGAATCTGGTGTGAGGCAGAGGCAGGTGTGAACCCTAACTGACTCTTGTATCGAGAATTCTCTGAGCTGTGGTTGCCCAGCCCCTAACGGTTAATACCTCAGGTCTGTTCTGAGCGAAGATGCCGATGAACTGGTCTGGGGCTGCCTTGAAGCCCTTGTGGAGCAGTGCTGAGCCCACACACTCTGACATGTCTGCAACCTACAACGGAGGAGAAAAATCAGTCAGGAACAGCATCAGGTCCAACTCAAGGAACACAGCTTCCCGTGACGGCCAAGCCTGATATCCTCACCAAGAAGCAGTTCTGCCCAGAGAGAAGCAACAGCGATAGACAGGTATCCCTTTAGTTATAAATTTTTGTAAAGTTCAAGGTTTGACTTTCCAGAACTCATGGTGAGGGAACTGATCACACAGCTCCCTCTGCCAAGCAAATGAATCTCACCCCAACAGCTGCCAGGTCACACACGATCCATGTCAGAGTTTCTATTTTATACTTTAGTTTTACAAAACCAATCCAGGGACACAGAATTTGGTGTCTGTGTTTATAAAGAGCAACAAAGAAGCCAAAACTTGTCCTTTGTTATAAACACAGAAAGGACAAGTTTGGGGGAGACCTTTGAAAAATAAGGATGAGTTCTAATCATTAGGCTCCACAACTCTATTCTTGAGAATTGGTTCTTAAGAAATAATCCAGTCCTAAAGGGAAGTTTGAAAAGACTTTAGGTACAAATACATATATTTCAAAATTATGTAAAGTCATAAAAGTTTAGGGGAAAAAAAGACCAATGGCTGGATGATCAAGTAAATGATGATAAATCTAATAAAATGCTCTACAGCTAGTAAACACATCAATTACAAAAAACCATATCAAACTTAAGGGTCTGTTACAATTTTAAGATAAATGAATACAATTTTAAGATAAAATGTACACTATTAATTACAACTAAGTAAAAACAGGCAAGACTATTTACCTACCCCAATTTCCCATCCTTTCCTCATTCCTACCTCCAATGTACTTAACATTTTCTTAATGTTAATTTGGAATTCTTTATTCTTGGTTGGTAAATTACCACGAGCACTTTAAATCCACACCCACACCTGCAGAGAACAGAACCACACCTGGTGCTGCTCCAGAAGCTTGTTGGTTCGGGCACATGGTGCCATCCCTGCTCTGCCAGTGGCAGTTAAGAGTGACAGCGAGAAGGACATTAACACGCTTATTCTCCCATACCCCAGGGACTGCTTCATAACTGCTGCTTGTTTGTAAGGGCTGGGAACCTGTGAGTGCTTAGATGGTCTGCAGAGCTTACTGGATTCTATGCACACACTTGGGTCTCTAGAAAGATGGTCCAGACCTTTCTTTGAAAAGCTTTACAGGGATTCCTAACCCCCAAAGCTCAGAATCACTGGGGGGGGAAAGATTTAAATACACACATCCAAAGTTAGCTTCAGTCTACTTTTTTATCTTCACTGGTCTCTGTCTGAAATGTACAAAACACCTTCCAAAACCCCAGGGATTTTCAACCTGCCTCAAACATCCTGTTAGCAGGGGACCTATTTTCCCTCTGTCAGGGTTTGGTTTTCTCTTATTTGGTAGTCCAAGCACCTGCTTTAAGCTTTGATGGCTGATGCATCCACTTCCAAGGCTGATACATCGCCAGCCACAAAAAAGATAAGGAGCCAGGCCCCCTCCGGAACAAGTCTCCTTTGTTTTAGAGATCTTGATTGATGCGGATAACTGCCCATTTGGGCCACTTGTTTTTTCTTTTTCCTGTGCTTTAACTTACTGCTCTTGTGCTTTAAATTCATCAGTAAGAGTGAGCCCAGATCCCACGGGAGGATATTGACCCCAATAAAGCAAAACTCCAGGTGCTCTACACTCTCTCTCCCCCTACCAGAGACCTCACTTGTGAGGCCCAGGTGTGCTGTGTAATTTCCAAGTCTTGTAGTAAGAAAGCTTTATGTTTTCCCGAGTTTCTTATCGTTGTTGCTGAAGGGCATCTTGCAATCATCTTATGAACTACGAGGGCTGGCCCAGCCACAATACTGATTATTGACAGGCTGAGACCCGCACAAAACAGTAACATGACAAGAAGATGATGTAAACCAGAAGCACCGGCAGACTCTGTGAGGCCTGAAGGCCATTGTGCAATGCTAAATCTCCAACAAACATGGACTGCTTTTACCCCACTTGTGAAAATGAAGGATCTGAAAGCTACTATTTCGATGGAAAACTACTATTTGGCTCTGTTAAGGGAAAATAAAAACAGCAGTCTCTCTGCTCACCGGACCTACAGCTCATGATTGCGACAAGCAAGGAACACGAAGCTGTCTTGTCTGTCTCTCTTTATCTCTGCCTCTCTCTCTCTTGCCTTTTGCATTTCACTGATCCTCTGATGTGGGAGGACCAGGAAGCATTTTCCCACAAGCTGGTTTTGCAGATCCTAACGACAATCCACTTCACACACCCCCACCCCTTCCCGGGACACATCAACTACCCGGAGCCCCAGCCACAGAAGGGGGATTGGTCCTCTGCGTCCTGCCCCTGCTCCAGGGAGCCCTCCCTGCGCTGGAAGCACAAGGCAGCAAAGTGGATGCCCCCATTGGCTCCCGCCTGTCTTGGGGGTGCTGCCTTGAACTGGGGAGGGTCAGGAGCAACTAGACTTGTTGTAATCACGATACAAACAAAAAAAAGGAGCAAGCCTTCCTGCTCTGCCACCAGCCATCTGCAAATACTACGTACAGTTAAAAGCCATGATCTGCTGGGACCAGAGTGACAGGAGTGAGGCGGCCCAGATCCCAGCCACCTCCGTGTTTGTTCGATTACACAGGTGTCATCTCTGCTGCTCTCCATGCTGCCCTCGGGTTAAAGGTCACCCCAGGATCAGTATGATGCTTTGGAGACTCCTTACAATAGATGGCGTGGGCCTCCCTTCTGGCCCTGGTTCAGCTGTGACCAGGGGTGAGTCCCAGCCCTGTCTGGGGCCCATTTTCTCTCCTCTATAAACTGAGAAGGCTCCTCTACACTGGGGCATCTATATTTGTCCAGCACCCCTCAAGACAGAAAGGAGTAATCTTATCCTCCTGTGGGGTCTGGGAGAAGAGTCATCTGCTTCAAGCACATTTCTAGCATTTTATTTATTTGTTTGGCTAAACTGCACAGCTTTTGGGATCTGAGCTTCTTGACCGGGGATTGAACCTGGGCCCTTGGCAGTGAGAGCTCAGAGCCCTAACCTCTAGACTGCCAGAGAATCCTCTAGCATTTTATTTTAAAATTTATACTGTACTCCACAACACACACATAGCAGTTCTAAAATAAACTACTTTGAACCACCCATTCGGTTACTGATCTAGTGTTCCCCAAATCTGTGTGTTTAATGTCTCAGGATGCTGCACGTCTGTTCTAAAGCCCTGAGCCAGGTCGGCATCCACACTCCATAGAAACCTTCCAAACCAACCTTCAGAGGCTCCAGGAACTGCTGTGTTCCCACCCTATGGCTCACGTGAGGAGTCCACAGAGCCAGAAAACTCACCTGTTTGTATGAAAGCCATTCATAGGGTTGGTCTGGTTTCCGAGAGCCTAAACAAGGGCCATTATCTAAAAGAAGAAAACAAATGAAAGCATAAACGATGGGCTAAACATGCCTAGATATTCCTAGGTTCTCATTTGTATCCTTCATTCCACAAAATGGTCCCCAGGTGTGAAACAATGAATTCAGATCGGACGCACTTTCCCCCTGCGTTTGGGTCTGAGTTTTGCTTCTTTATTTCTATTTTGTTTCCCACATGGGGCAGGAGGGAGATGGGGTGGCTGCCAGGTACCCGGGGTCTCTGGTGCCACTGTCAGAGATGAAGGGCAGTCTCATGAGCCAATATCCCTCAAGTGTCTCTGATGGAACCCCACTTCCTTGGGTATCAATGTTTATTTCTCAAAATACGGGTCTCTTGGTTAAGCAAGCCTGAGAAATGTTGGATCAGGCCTGGTTAAACAGGTCTCTTTATGCAGGAAATGTCGGAGCCTGTACGGAGCTAACGGATGTGTGACTCTCCATGAAACACGCCGCATGTGACTGCAGAAATGCCTTGACCGTGGGGCCACACCCAATGGGACCTGTGTGCAGGGAGACTCGCTCTGCAGAAGTTAACAGGAGGAGACAGGGAACTGGGAGCCAGGCTGTATCGGAGAGAGCTGTGAGCAGATACAGCTTCTTGAAGAAAGACCCCTCTGTCGAAAGGGAAAACCTGAAGCACTAGTTGCACAGATTTAGGCTGATGCTTACTGGACACCTGTATGCCCCTCTGGAAACCTTCGTATAACGTTCTGACATCATCGTAGAAATACACGAGGGGCTCGTCACTGTCCAAGAGCGTGGATCTCCGGGCACCATCACTGCCCTGGGAAAACAGACAGACAGACAGAAGGTCAGAAGAAAGCATTAAAAAGAGAATGTCTACCGCGCGTGCCCTCAATCCCCTCCAGGGCCTGGGAGGGGTGAGCGTTTGCTGCATGGACTCCAGGGCCGGATGCGCTGGCGTCTGACATAAATCCTCCACCTGAGACAAGCGCCGGCTTCAGAGAAGCAAGGCTGGGCCCATGTCCATCCAGGAAGAAAGAAAGAAGAAAGATAGTGCTAAATCACGTCCGACTCTTGTGATTCCACGACCTGTAGCCCGCCAGGCTCCCCTGTCCATGGAATCTCCAGGCAACAATACTGGAGTGGGTTGCCATGCCCTTCTCCAGGGGATCTTCCTGACCCAGGAATTGAACCCAGGTCTCCCGTATTGCAGGCAGATGCTTTACCGACTAAGCTACACAGACCCCTGGGAAAAGGAAGTGACGGAGGGAAAGGAAAAGGGGCTCAAAGGGGCTCACAGACTTATAAGCATTGGTCTTGTCAGACGAGACTGAGGAGTCTGAGGAATGGAAACCAAACCCTTGGACACAACTGGGATGATTCTCAAACCATAGCCACTGGCAGATAAAGGATTGATTCTGTCCGGTCTTGGGGAAATGACACACCATTCAGTTTTACTTCCATCACCTTATCTATATTCTTTTGGAGATCATGTCTACTGTTTTTCCTCTTTGCCAACTACCCTATAATCTGCTAGGAACTTCAGTTTCCCATGTAGCATCTACTAGTTTCCATCATCATCTATAAAATGTACGGATGTGCGTGGACTCCTCATCCCTGCATGACGGGAGGGGCTCCACAGAGTACAGGCTGAGGAGAGGAGCACCGAGGGAGCCGGAATGGAGAGAGAGGAAAAGCTTGGAATATACGGGGCACTGGCTCATCCCAGAGCCAAAGTCCTCGTAGGATGGGCAGGGGAACACCTGGGCCTTGTGGGGAAAGCAGTTCGAAAGCTCTTCACCAGATCTACTGAGTTGGAAACTCTGGGTTGTGATCCAGCAGTCTACCTTTCAGCCAGCCCTTCAGGGATCTGGTGCACCACTTGGATGCATTATGGTCCCAAATTAAACCTTCCCTGGTGACTCAGTGGTAAAGAATCTGCCTGCTAATGCAGGAGACGTGGGAGACCCAGGTTCAGTCCCTGGGTTGGAAAGATTCCCTGGAGAAGGAAATGGCAAACCACTCCAATATTCCTGCCTGGGAAATCCCATGGACAGAGAAGCCTTGGCATGCTATACAGTCCACGGGGGTGGCAAAGAGTTGGATACAACTAAGAGACTGAATAATAACAACATGGTCCCCAGGAGGGAAGTGGCGAAGATCAGGGTAATTCCTAGAAGGAAATCTACAAGGGTGAGCAGCGTGCAGAACACAATGGAGACAGACCAGCTGACGAGGGCCTGATGAGGGCAGGGCAAGTCTGATGCTGGAGGCACTAAGCACTAATGACTGGGATTTGGCAGGTTACTGGAAGCAGGAGGACAAGAGCGAGTCAGAGGCCTGTGAGAACAGCAGCTCCAGTCTAACCAAAATCAAACACTAGGACTTAGGGGTAGGTTTGAGAGAAGAGATTAAGTTTGCACGCTTAGTCGTTCAGTCGTGTCTCTCTCCTTGCGACACTTTGGACTGCAGCCCACCAGGCTCCTCTGTCCATGGGATTTTTCAGGCAAGAATACTGGAGTGGGTTGCCATTTCCTTCTCCTCCTCCAGGGGATCTTTCCAATCCAGGGGTCAAACCTGTGTCTCCTGAACTGCAGGCAGATTCTTTACCTGCTGAGCCATCAAGGAAGCCCCAAACAGATAAGTTTAACTTTGAATATGTGCAGACTCTATCTCTTCAAGACAGCAGGTCAACTCCCCAGTTCCTACTTGGAGAATCACTGCTCTTGAGTATCATTTTATAACAACTTTTGCTAAATAACTCTGGTTACACTACCGTTCTGGTGATATATGAACTTCAGGACTTTGAAGGTAAAGTCTTCAGGACTGTTTGGTAAAACAGTCAAATCAAAATTAAAGAAGTTCATCACATCCCAAATAAAGCCATCCTCTTCACAAAGTAACCCGAGGACAAAATATTTATTACTATTCTAATTAGAAATTAGAATAAGTAGCAAAAGTTTGGAGATGAAGCAGTAAATGAATTCTATGCCAAAAAGGTATAGGTGAAACGCTGGATGACAGGTCACATTATCAATTAACTGTAAGGCATACTCTGTAATTTCAGGAAAAGGGGTGAATGAAATGGGAGTTGGGGAGACCAAGCAATAAAGTCTGTGTTTTGAAAACTGCTGCTCTATGATGATCAGTTCAGTTCAGTCGCTCAGTTGTATCCAACTCTTTGTGACCCCATGGACTGCAGCACACCAGGCTTTCCTGTCCATCACCAACTCCCAGAGTTTACTCAAACTC
>SJYQ01000135.1:0-21297 GCA_006410935.1 Redunca redunca | reverse complement strand
TACTATTTTTTTTTGTTTAATATATATGGGGGCCTTCTATCTTAGTAATAAATTCATTAGCTTATTAAAATTTGTTACTTCTGATAGCCTCTTTGTTGATTCTTTGGCGTATCTATATCAAGCAGCATTCTTTGGATAGATACCAGTTGCTTCATAATGTATTATCCTTTTTTATCTAATACTAGATTAAGTTTGCTATCATTTTAAGGATTTTTTATGGTGGTATAATATTCATAACATAAAATTTATGGTTTTATCCATTTTCATGTAATTTGGTGGCTTTAAGACAGTCATAGTGCAGCCATCACCACTATCCATCACCAGAAGTGTTTCATCTCAAAATGAAACTCTACATCAGTTCAGTTCGATTCACTCGCTCAGTCAAGTCCAACTCTTTACAACCCCAGCAATCTCAGCACACCTGGCCTCCCTATCCATCACTAACTGCTGGAGTCTACCCACACCCATGTCCATTGAGTCTGTGATTCCATCCAACCATCTCATCCTCTGCTTTTCCCTTCTCCTCCTGCCCTCAATCTTTCCCAGCATCAGGGTCTTTTCAAATGAGTCAGCTCTTCCCATAAGGTGACCAAATTATTGGAGTTTCAGTTTCAACATCAGTCCTTCCAATGAACACAATGTTGGGATTTCTAATATTTACATTCAGTTCTATAACTTAAAATCTCCCTTTTATTTAAGTTTATTTCTATATTTAAGCGGATTCAGTGTTGTCCACCATCTTTTAATATCGTGGCATTTGATTGGTTGGATTCAGTTCTTACGAACTGCCTGTCCACCAAAAGATAAGGGGCTTTCCCACAGTGTAAGTTAACATAGTTTCTGTTATTATAAAGTGTTGCTACCAAAAAAATCAGCTGAACTACGCAGTGTGCCTAGTGATCTGTGTGATTACATTTTGGTGTTGGTTCATCATTTTCATTGTGTACAACAGTTTGCAGATCAGCGCTAGTGCATGGACCACATTTTGAGAAGCACTGCTAACTAGAACTTAGAGGATACATCCTTGACTTTTCCAAGTCTGACATCCTCAGAGACACTACAAGATCTTAGCCCACTTTAACTCCATTACCCCTTTCTCCTATATATACTATTCAGTTCAGTTCAGTTCAGTTCAGTCGCTCAGTCAAGTCCGACTCTTGGCAACCCCATAAACCACAGCATGCCAGGCCTCCCTGTCCAGCACCAACTCCAGGAGTTTACCCAAACTCATGTCCATTGAGTCGGGATTGCCATCCAGCCATCTCATCCTCTGTTGTCCCCTTTCCTTCTGCCGTCAGTCTTTCCCAGCATCAGGTCTGGGAATGAGTCAGCTCTTCGCATCAGGTGGCCAAAGGATTGGAGTTTCAGCTTCAGCATCAGTCCTTCCAATGAACACCCAGGACTGATCTGCTTTAGGATGGACTGGTTTGGTCTCCTTGCAGTCCAAGGGACTCTCAAGAGTCTTTTCCAACACCACAGTTCAAAAGCATCAATTCTTCTGCTCTCAGCTTTCTTTACAGTCCAACTCTCACATCTATACATGACTACTGGAAGAACCATAGCCTTGACTAGACGGACATTTGTTGACAAAGTAATGTCTCTGCTTTTTTAATATGCTGTCTAGGTTGGTTATAACTTTCCTTCCAAGGAGTAAGCGTCTTAATTTCATGGCTGCAGTCACCATCTGCAGTGATTTTGGAGCACCAAAAAATAAAGTCAGCCACTGTTTCCATTGTTTCCCCATCTATTTGCCATGAAGTGATGGGACTGGATGTCATGATCTTAGTTTTCTGAATGTTGAGCTTTGAGCCAACTTTTCCACTCTCCTCTTTCACTTTTATGAAGAGGTTCTTCTGCACTTTCTGCCATATAGATGGTGTCATCTGCATATCTGAGGTTATTGATAGTTCTCCCAGCGATCTTAAATCCAGCTTGTGCTTCATCCAGCCCAGCATTTCTCGTGGATGTACTCTGCACATAAGTTAAATAAGCAGGGTAACAATATACAGCCTTGACATACTCCTTTCCGTATTTGGAACCAGTCTGTTGTTCCATGTCCAGTTCTAACTCTTGCTTCCTGACCTGCATACAGGTTTCTCAGGAGGCAGGTCAGGTGGTCTGGTATTCCCATCTCCTTCAGAATTTTCCACAGTTTATTGTGATCCACACAGTCAAAGGCTTTGGCATAGTCAGTGAAGCAGAAATAGATGTTTTTCTGGAACTCTCTTGCTTTTCCGATGATCTAGTGGATGTTGGCAATTCGATCTCTGGTTTCTCTGCCTTTTCTAAAAGCAGCTTGATCATCTGGAAGTTCATGGTTCACGTATTGCTGAAGCCTGGCTTGGAGAATTTTGAGCATGACTTTACTAGGGTGTGGCCACTGCTGAGTTTTCCAGATTTGCTGACATATTGAGTGCAGCACTTTCACAGCATCATCTTTTAGGATTTGAAATAGCTCAACTGGAATCCCATCATCTCCACTAGCTTTGTTCATAGTGATGCTTCCTAAGGCCCACTTGACTTCATATTCCAGGATGTCTGGCTCTAGGTGAGTGTGATAAACGCTTTTTTGTACAGTTCTTCTGTGTATTCTTGCCACTTCTTCTTAATATCTTCTGCTTCTGTTAGGTCCGTACCATTTCTGTCCTTTATTGAGCCCATACATATGAAATAATAATTCCCTGTTTCCCTTCCTCTACATACTGGTAACTATTTTCTAGTTTCTGTCTCTGAATTTGATGATTTTAGATACTTTATATAATTAGAAACTTAGATTGTTTGTCCTTTTGTATCTGTCTTTTTGTACTTGGCACATTGTTGTCAGAGTTCATCAATGTCAGAGCATGTATCTGAATTTCATTCCTTTCTAAGGCTTGTTTAGTTTTTTTGAGACCATGTTCATGAAGGATATGATTGGGAATCTTCCTAGTATTTCTTTGTTAACAGTTTTGATATTAGCATTGTGCTAGCCTTAGCAAATGAGTTGGAAATTGTTTTCTACCATTCTGTTTTCTGGAAGGGCTTGTATGGTGTTAGTTTTACTATAAATATTTGGTAGAAATTGATCTGCCCATTTTGCTGCAAATAGCCAAATTTTATTCTTTTTTATAATTGAGTGGTGTTTCAATGTACATGTGTATGTGTGTGCGTATCACTTCTTCTTTATCCATTCGTCTGTTGATGGACACTTAGGTTGCTTCTGTTCCCTTTCCCGTTGTAAATAGTGCTATGAATATTGGGCTGCGTGTATGTTTTCAAATGCTGTTTTTATTTTCTATGAATATGTACCTAGGAGCAGAATTGCTGGATCATATTGTAGTTCTATTTTTAGTGTTTTGAAGAACCTTCATACTATTTTCCATTGTGGCTGTAACAATTTACATTCCCACCAACAGTGCATGAGAGTTCCTTTTTTTTTCCATATTCCTCATCAACGTTTGTTATTTGTGGTCTTTCTGATCATAGCCATTCTGACAGGTATGAGGTGATACTTCCTTGTGATTTTTGAGTGCATTTCTCTGATAATTAGCATTGTTGAGCATCTTTTCATATGCCTACTGGCCATTTGTATGTCTCTTTGGGAAAATATCTATGTAGGTCTTCTACCCATTTTTTGATTGGGCTTTTTGCTTTTTAGATACTGCATTGTATGAGANCTAGATAGCATATTCAAAAGCAGAGGCATTACTTTGCTGACTAAGGTCCATCTAGTCAAGGCTATGGTTTTTCCTGTGGTCACGTATGGATGTGAGAGTTGGACTGTGAGGAAGGCTGAGCGCTGAAGAATTGATGCTTTTGAAGTGTGGTGTTGGAGAAGACTCTTGAGAGTCCCTTGGACTGCAAGGAGATCCAACCAGTCCATTCTGAAGATCAGTCCTGGGATTTCTTTGGAAGTACTGATGCTAAAGCTGAAACTCCAGTACTTTGGCCACCTTATGCGAAGAGTTGACTCATTGGAAAAGTCTCTGATGCTGGGAGGGATTGGGGGCAGGAGGAGAAGGGGATGACAGAGGATGAGATGGCTGGATGGCATCACTGACTCGATGGATGTGAGTTTGAGTGAACTCCAGGAGTTGGTGATGGACAGGGTGGCCTGGCGTGTTGCAATTCATGGGGTCGCAAAGATTTGGGCACGACTGAGTGACTGAACTGAACTGAACTGAACTGAGGTCTCATTTGTTTATTTTTGTTTCCTTTACTTAGGAGACATATCCAAAAGATACTACTATGATTTGTGATATAGTGTTCTATGTTTTCTTCTAGGAGTTTCATGGTTTCAGGTCTTATATTTGTATACAGTGTAAGGAAATGTTTTAATTTCATTCTTTTCTATGTAGCTGTCCAGTTTTCCCTGCACAGCTTATTGAAGAGATTGACTTTCCCTCCTGTATATTCTTGCCTCCTTTGTTGTAAATTAATTGGCCATCAGTACAAGTTTATTTCTGGGCTCTTTGTTCTGTTGGTCTGTCTATCTGTTTTTGTGTCAGTTACATACTCTTTTGCTTACTGTAGCTTTGTAGTATTGTCTGAAGTCAGGGAGCATGATAACCAGCTCTATTCTTCTTTTTCAAAATTGCTTCAGTTATTCAGAATCTTTTAGGACTGTTTGTTATAGTTTTGTGTGAAATGCCATGACTGTTTTAATGGAATTGGATTGAATATATAGGTTGTCTTGGGTAGTATGTTTATTTAGACAGTATTAATTCTTCCAATCCATGAACAAGCCTAGCTCTGTGTTATCTTACACTGTCTACAGTTTCCTAAATATAGATCTTTTACCTTCTTAGTTAAGTTTATTCCAAGATATTTTATCCTCTTTGATGCAGTGGTCAGTGTGATTTTTTCCCCCNACTTTATCCTCTTTGATGCAGTAGTCAGTGTGAATTTTTTTCGCCTTAATTTCTCCTTCTGATAGTGTGCTGTTAGTGTATATAAATGCAATCTACAGAAATCTTTCTGTAGATTAATTTTGTATCCTGCCACTTTACCAAATTCATTGATGAGTTCAGGTTTTATTGGATTCTAGAATTTTCTATATATAGTGTCATGACATTTGCAAACAGGGACAGTTTTACTTCTTCCTTTCTAATTAGCTTCCTTTTATTTATTTTTTTCCTGTCTGATTGCCCTGACTAGGACTTCTAATACTCTGTGAAATAAAAATTATGAGAGTGGGTATTTTTGTCTTGTTCTTAATCTTACAGGAAAAACTTTCAGCTTTTCACCTTTGAGTATAATTTCAACTGTGATTTTGTCATAAATGGCCTTTATTATGTTGAGATATGTCCCTCCAGACCCACTTTGATGAGAGTTGTTTTAAATCATGAATGGCTGTTGAGTTTCGTCAGAAGTTTCTTCCACATCTATTGAGATGATCGTATGTCTTTTGTTTTTCAGACCGTTAATGTGATTTGCCCTTGGGTTTATAGTGTACATCTTTAAGTTATTACAGTCTGCTTTCAAATAATTTATGTCATGTTTTGTATACTTCCATTTTCTTTCTCCTCTTTTGTGCTATTAATAGCATGCATTTAACTTTAAATGTTATAAGCCGTATAATACATTATGAGTGTTCTAGTTTAGACTCTCAGTTATCTTTTCAAGTGATTAAACTTAGGGAAAAAATTTCTTGCAGTCTAGTAAGAGAGAAAGTGGATATAGGTATTTTAAAGTCCCTTTCTGATATTTTCAGCATCCAGGTCATGTATGAATCTGTGTTTCTTGGCTACTTTATTTCTTTCAGTAGGGTGGTTTTTTTTTCCCTTTTGTGTATATTTTACAATTTTAATTTAATGCCTGATGCTTTGTATAGAACAGTAGAGCTTGAAATAAGTAGTATTTATACTTGGAAATGGGCACGCTTCTACTTCTGTTATGGCATTTGTGGGATTTAGTGAGTCAGTCGAGTTGAGCTGGGTTTGGCTTCTGATGTTGCCATGATTATGTTCACTGTACCTCAGAGGAAAAAAGAGGTTGAACCTTTAAGAAAAATCTTGGTCTTTGGAAAGGGGAAATGATTCTGAATATTGCATGATGGGAATTACTGACTTTTATCTTATGGCCAGACCTCTGAAGTCATGTGTGAATGCTATGAGAATAGGGTGGGTATAAGTTTCTTTGAAAACAACAAAAGTTATCTTTAAAAATATAATTTAACAAATCATCTTGTTAAGTCACAAGCAGTGCTGCTTATGTATATTTCTTATGAGGTAATCTAGCAAGGGAGCACAATATTCTTCCTTGTTTCAAAAAAGGCAGAACCTGAAGCTCTGGCATTTTATGGACACACAGTGTTTCTGCAGAGGAGTAGGGAGGTGATCTGTGCCTGGTGCAGGCGGCATTACTCAGCACTACTCTCAGTGGCAATGAACTCTCAGTGAGGCCATGTGAAAGACTACATTGGTGTTTCTCTAGCTTAAATACAAACTGCAATCACCTGAGACCTTTAGAACAATACTTCCCACCCTCAGAGGTTTTTGATGGAGTTGGTTTGAGATGTGTTTTTGGACATGAGATTTTTAGGTTTCCCAGGTGATTCTAATGTACAGCCAAGGCTGAAGGTATTTCCTGTCAAGGCTCACAGAAATTCTTTGAGCCGTTGGAGACTTTGAAGTGTCTGGAAATTTTGCATTAGCAGGTGGAGAAAATACCAGTGATATTTAAAGTATTATCATTTCTGTGATATAAAGGAAAAGCTATTGTTCTATTGTGTACTAAGAAACAACTCAGTATAAGACAGGTCTTGAAAAAATAAGTATTTTGAAGTTGACAGTTCTTCCAAAGCAAATAAAAATTATGTATTGCCATTTCCATCAAATATTGTTAGAGTTTTATAAAGCTAGTAATGTCTCCCACCACCTAGATCTTGGTTTCTAATACTGTTCTCCAGTAAAAACATTCAGGGGCTCCATGGAAAAATAGCTAGTCTGTGTTTGGGCAGGAAATATACAAAATGAACCTGGAGTGTCTCATGGGACCAGAAAGTAAGAAAATATTGAAAAAAAAGAAAAAAGTTGGAGCATGCCAAACCAACACAGGAGCCAACCTGAAAAAGATCCCAATGGCCAAAACTGGAGCAATTGGAGCAACAAAATAAATAACGTAATGTTGGATTTTAACCGGAAGTTAAAAAGTAACAATAAACAATAAACAAATGGGTCATATAAGTAAGTGACTGAATAGATAAGTGGGGGAGAAGAGACAGTTCTCCTGTAGAGAATTCCAGAAGGTGATGTAGTTTACTTCCTGCTCAAGGAGGCAGAGCTTAAACCCTCCCACTGCTGCATTTCTTGCAGTGCTTCCAGACAGTAGCTCCTGCGAATACGTGGTGGAGGTGGGGCCGTAACTGGACAGTGGGGAAACCTAGAGACAGCAGTTCATCCAGGTGATCCTCAAAATTAGCATTAACAGTCATAAATTATTTTGATAGCATATGCCCTTGAGACGATGTAACGAGATCTTCCCAATAACCCATAACCCTAATCTAACAAGAGGGAAAAAAAAAAAAAAAACCAAACAGAAAAATCCAGACTGTGGCTTTCTACAAAATGCCTGACCAGTACTTCTCAAAAGTGTCAAGGTCTTCAGAAACAGGGCAGATCTGAGAAATGGCCACAGACCAGAGGAGAGTAAACACCATTCATGTTCGACTCTTCGCAGCTCCATGGACTGCAGCACATCAGGCTTCCCTGTCCTTCACTGTCTCCCAGAGTTTGCTCAAACTCATGTCCATTGAGTCGTTGATGCCATCCAGCCACCTCATCCTCTGTCGTCCCCTTGTCCTCCTGTCCTCAGTTTTCCCCAGCATCAGGGTCCTTTCCAGTGAGTCAGCTCTTCACATCAGGTGGCCAAAGTATTGGAGCTTCAGCTTCAGCATCAGTCCTTCCAAGAATATTCAGGACTGATTTCCTTTAGGATTAACTGGTTTGATCTCCTTGCTGTCCAAGGGACTCTCGAGTCTTCTCGAGCACAACAGTTCAAAAGCATCAATTCTTCGGCCCTCAACCTTCTTTATGGTCCAACTCTCACATCCGTACATGACTACTAGAAAAACCATGTAAAAAACGTCATTTAGAAAGCTGAAAAACAAAATCTTCCTCTACCAAATTAACAGATTTCTAGAATTTGTTAGAATTCTTAATTTCTAGAATTCTAACATAATTTCTAGAATTATGACCTGTGTTGGCAAAGGTAAGAAAAGTTGGTATCTTCATTTCATACCCACTTTTTATCCTGTTTATTCTTATCTTTTTATCTAAGAGTGTGAATTACCACACGCACTCTGGGGAGCAAACTGGTAATGATGTTCAGTTGCTCAGTTGTGTTCGACTCTTTGCAACTCCATGGTAATAATACCTATCAAACCCCTTGAATGGGTTTTGTTGACCGAGTGCCAACCCTTCTGACTCAAGTAAGAGACTTGAGTATAGAGGTAATTCTTTCATGAGTTTATTATGGCAAAAATAAAGAGACTGTGTAAATATCCATTTATAAGGAAACAAAGTATGATGCATGCACTCAGTGGAATATTCTGCATTCATGATTGTCTTTAGAGAATATTTATCAAGGTCTGATAACTTTCTTGTTGCGTTTTAGTCTTCTGGTCAGAATGGCATTCATGATCCTGATTTTTTTTTTTTTTTTAATACATGAGAGTAAACATTTAATGCTTATTGTATCATTTGATAGATGAGGAAACACGGACTTGAAAATGTCCAATGAGATGCCCGAGTCTTATGGCTAGTAAGTGACTAAAATGAGAGCTTTTTAAGTGAAGCATAGTTGTTAATACACTATTATTTTAGTTTCAGGCATGCTACATAGTGATCTGACATTTACATAAAGTAAGAAATTATCACCATGAAAGGTCTAGTCACCACCTGTCCCCATACAAAGTTACTGCAATATTAGTGACCACATACCTTGTGCTGTCTCTTACATCCCTGTGGTTTATTTATGTTATAACCAGAGGTTTTGTAACTCCTAATCTCTTTCACCTATTTCATCCCCTCTCCTTTGTGGCAACCACCTATTTGTTCTCTACATCTGTGAGTGTGTGTTCATTTCATTGTGTTTCTCTGTTTTGATTTTTGGATTCCACATGGCTCTGTTTTTTTTCTCCATGGTCTTTGCTTTAGCCCCAAGTAAGAAAGTAAGAAGTGGGTTCCTTCTACTGTTTTGTGTAAATAACCAAAATTAGTAAATTTCCCTTATGTGTATTTTACTTGTCTTCCTCAGTTTCAGTTTATTGGCTTTACTTTTTTAAAAAAGCTGTTTTTTTTTTTTAAATTATTTATTTTTAGCTGTGCTGGGTCTTCCTTCCTGCCTTCCTTCCTTTTCTTTAGTTGCAGTGAGTAAGGGCTACTCTCTGGTTGAGGTCTGTGGATTTCTTGTGGCAGCGGCTTCTCTTGTTGCCCGACACGGGCTCTCGGGCACACGGCTTTGGTAGTTGCAGCGTGTGGGCTCAGTAGTTGCAGTTCCTGGGCTCCAGAGCCCAGACTCAGTAGTTGTGGTGCTCAAGCTTAGTTGCTCTGCAGCATGTGGGATCTTCCCGGACCAGGGATCGAACTCTTGTCTCCTGCATTGGCAGGTGGATTCTTTACCACTGAGCTACCCAGGAAGCCCAGTTTACTGGCTTTACTTGTAATTATGGGTATTATATGAGCCTTTCCACGATTCTATTCTTCTGCATAAAATTCTCTTCTCCCTGCTTTTACCGTGGTTGACACCTCCTCATCTTCCCTTCAGAGAAATCTTCCTGACCACCTGTTTTATCTGAAAGACCATACCTTCATGCCCCTTCCTAGCTCTGTAATGCCCACCAGCTTCTTTCATAGCAGTGAGTACAATTGATATTTTCGAATGTATTTGCTTGTTTCCTCCATTAGACTGTGACTTCGTGAGGCTGGGGATTGTTTTTCCCTTCACCAGTGTATTTTTAGGTCCTCTTCTTATGGCTGGCACATTTTAAACAGTAAATATGTGTAGGTTGAATGAAGAAACTTAATTTTTACAGCTGTAAACAGCTCTTTAAGAATTTGTCATATACCTTAATTGAGTTTAACTTATATTTTACAGATGTTATTCTTATAACACATGTTTAATTCATCTTATCTATATTGGTCTTGATAGTTTAATGTATTTTATGTAGGAATCTGGGCTTCCCAGGTGGCGCTAGTGGTAAAGGACCCACCTGACAACACAGAACATGTAAGAGATGCCTGTTTGATCCCTGGGTCAAGAAGATCCCCTGGAGGAGGGTATGGCAACCCACTCTGGTATTCTTGCCTGGAGAATCCTTTGGCCAGAAGATCCTGGCAGGCTACAGTCCACAGGGTCACAAAAAGTTGAACATGACTGAAGCGACTTAGCATGCACAGCGTTCATGTAGCAATTTAGAGGAGAGAAGTCAAGTTAGAGTTGAGAAAAGCTCTTAGAGTAGGGGTGGAAGTGCTGCCGGCTGCTCAGGAGTGGGTAGACTCTGAAGAGGTTAAAGAAAAGGGAAAGACATTTTGGACAAGACTCTTGTATACTTTTTAAATACACTATATATATATATATATATATATATATATAGTGTATATATAAATAGTTGACTCTTTGCGACTCCATGGACTGTAGCCTATCCAGCTCCTCCATCCTTGGGATTTTCCAGGCAAGAGTGCTGGAGTGGATTGCCATTTCCTTCTCCAGGGGATCTTCTTGACCCAGGAATCGAACCCAGGTCTCCCACATTGCAGGTGGACGCTTTACCGTCTGAGCCACCAGGGAAGCCTATATATATATATTTAGCAAAGTTTTAGGTTCACAAGAAAATTGAGGAAACAGTATAGCTATTTCCCATATATCCTTTGTTCCCACTTGTACATGTGTTGTTGTCTTTTTTTTTTTCAATTTTAAAAATTGTAGTAAAATACACATCACATAATATCCACCCTCTTAACCATTTTTAAGTATGCAGTTCAGTGGTACCAAATATATTCATAATGTACAACCATCATTCCATGCATCCCCATAACTCTTTTTTTATCATGCGAAATTGAAACTCTATACCTTTTAAATAATACCTCCCAATTTCTTCTCCCTAGTCCCTGGTTCAGTTCAGTTCAGTTCACTTGCTCAGTTGTGTCCGACTCTTTGCGACCCCATGGACTGCAGCATGCCAGGCTTTCCTGTCTACTGCCAACTCCCGGAGCTTACTCAGACTCATGTCCTTTGAGTCGGTGATGCCATCCAACCATCTCATCTTCTGTCATCCCCTTCTCCTCCTGCCTTCAATCTTTCCCAGCATCAGGGTCTTTTCCAATGAGTCAGTTCTTCACATCAGGTGACCAAAGTATTGGAGTTTCAGCTTCAGCATCAGTCCTTCCAATGAATAGTCAGGACTGATTTCCTTTAGGATGGACTGGTTGGATCTCCTTGCTGTCCAAAGCACTCTCGAGTCCCTGGTAACCACCATTTGTTTTCTTTTTCTGTGTCATTGATTATTTTTAAGTACCTATATAAGCTGAATCATACAGTATCTGTCTTTTTGTGACTCGCTTATTGCACTCGGTATCCTCATGGTTGATCCATGTTATAGCATATGGCAGAATTTCCTTCCTTTTTTAAGGCTGAATACTGTTCCATTATGTGTATATATTACATTTTGCTTATCATTCATCTGTCAGTAGGCAAATGGGATGCTTTCATTTTTAACTATGGTGGGTAATGCTTCCATGAGCTCAGGAGTACATATATCTCTTTAAGAGCCTACTTTTAATTAAATATGTCTATCAGTTGAATTGACCCAGCAGTATCATGATAATTCTATTTTTCATATTTTGGACAGTCAACATTCTGATTTCCATAGCAGCTGCACCATTTTACTTTCCCACCCATAGTATACAGGCGTTCCTGTTTTTTACATCTTCACCAACACTTGTTTTCCGAGGTTTTGATAGTGACCCATCCTAATGAGTGTGAGGTCTTACCTCATTGTAATTTTGACTTGTATTTCTGTGATGATTAGCAATGTGGAACATATTTTCACGTGGATATTGGCTATTTGTAGAAACATCTTTTAAAGACCTTTGCCCATTTTTTAATCCGAATGTTTGTTTTCTCTTGTTATTGTTGAGTTTTATATTTCTTTATATATTCTGGATATTAACCCCTTGTGAGATGTATGATTTGTATGTGACAATCCACTTTTCACTTGATGCTTTCAAGATCCTCTTTGTTGAAAGATAAAGTTTAATTATAATGCATCTCTTTGAGTTCATTTTATTTGGGGTTTGTTGAGCTTCTTGGATGTTCATATTCATGTTTTATTAAATTTGGGAAATTTTCAGCCGTTGTTTCTTCACGTACTCACTTTTCCTTTTCTGTCTTCTCCTTCTGGAAATTTGACAGTGAACATGCTGGTCTGCTTCATGGTTTCCCACGGGTCCATTAGGCTCGTTCATCTTTCTTCATGTTTTTTTTTTCTTTCAGTTCCACAAGCTTGATAATTTCCTTTGTCCTGTCTTCTTGTTTGCCGATTCTTTCTTCATTTAATTATTTTATTTTTCAGCTCCAGAGTTTTTTTCAATTGCTTTTTAGGTTTTTCTCTCTCTTTGTTGATATTTCCATTTTATTCATGTACCATTGTCCTGACTTTCTCTACATCTTTCTTTAGGTCTTTGAGCATCTTTCAGACAGTTGTTTTAAAGTCTGTCTAATCTGTCTACCATCAGGACTTTTTCAGGGACAGTTTCTGCTGATTTTTTTTCCCCTTGAGTTGGCCATAATTTCCTGTTCTTTGTATGTCTTGTGATTGTTCATTGAAAACTGGGTGTTTAGATCTAATAACGTAGTAACTCTGGAAATCAGAATTTCACTCTTCCTTGGGGTTTGCTGTTGTTCATTACTGGTTTTGTTCATTAGGAAAAAAAAAAAAGAATTGTTGTGGGCTGTCACCATACCAAAGATGAGCCTGAGGTGTAGACTTAAGATCTTCTCAGAACTTTTCTGAGCCTTTGCCTGGGTGTGTTACTTTCTAATTTTCCCCATAGAAGCACTTGTTTTTTAATGTCCAGCTCTGGGAAGGATAAAAAGAGAAAAAATGAAGGAGGGAGGGAGGGAAGGACACCAGTCCTTTAAATCCCCTGGAAGTCACTTCAGCCAGAGGGGGAGGAGTTGGAACAATTGAGGGAGGGGCACCAGGGATGTGCCCACTTCTTTGTCTGCACCTCTGTGAGCTGGAAGCAGCAGTCCGCAGTCAGGACACAGATGCCTGGTACTTGGAAACCGGGTCCTTTTTGCCCACCCTGGTTCCCACATGCTGTGTGCAGGCTGCTCCAGGAACACGTGCACAGCTGCTTGCCACATGGCTGGGATGGGGGAGGGGGAGCTTCGAGTGCACCGCCGTCTCAGTGGACCAGAATTAGCTGCAGTTTACCATGCAAGCTTTCCCCTGGAAGTTACGAGACTTCATTAGTCCAGAGTTTCAAAATAGTTACCTGCAGTTGGCGCTCAGGTGAGCAGAGATTCCTGCTGCTTTCTATTCTGCCCTCTCCCTAGAATCCTCTTTGCTACATGAATTTTCAGGACAGGAATTCAGGAGTATCTCTGGCATGTTTGGGAAACCATTACAGAAAATTGTAGTTTACCAGTGCAGAAAACAGTCAGTCGGTGGTGATTAGTATTGAAAAGTTATCAGTCATAAAAATTCATTTGAAATCTAATCAAGACTCTGGAATTCAGGCAAAAGCAGATGAAATTTCTTCTGCTGTCAGTGGCAATCTTTTAACGGATGAGAAGCTACTGAAGGTGTTTGATCAGTAAAGGACACTTGTCCACTTATTTACGAGATATTATTTGAGTACACACTGTGTGCAGTATAGTTTTCTGGACAGAAAGAGTGCAGAGATGGAATGCGAGGGCTGGAGAGCCAAAAACCTGTCGTAGAAGAATTCACATGCTATCAGAAGTGTTAGACATGTAAGTTACAAAGGAATGTGACAGATGTTACAATAAATGTCCGTTCACAGTGTGGAAACTTAAAATAGGACCAAATCTCCTTCAGGGCATTGGGAATATCTTAACGGAAGAGGCAGCATTTTATGGTTTTTGGGGAGGAGTACCGGTTTACCAGGTGAAGAATATTGAGAGTTTAACAGTAAGGTCATGGTCTGTTCAGGGAATTGTAACTAATTTATGCCTCTGGAGTTCTGGGAAATAGACCTTGAAAAGCAATTTGGGATCCCATCATTAAGGACCTAATGTAATCTGTTTGATGAGGAAACCACGAAAGATTTATAGGCAGGGGACTGAAATGATTTTACTTTTCTCATTTAGAATAGTTTATGTGGCCTTAATACATGACATAAAGAACAATATCTAGATTTTAGTAAGCCTTTTGATTACATCTACTCATTGAATTTATATCTGTAATTAATATCCATAGTCATTAAATGCATGGACTTTGAGAAGTTAAGAACTAACTTAGAATCATAATACTACCACTTTGTAGCATGTATACAAGTTTTTGATGTGGTGTGAGTGACAGTCTCTCAGTCGTGTCCAACTCTCTGCAATCCCCTGGACTGTAGCCCACCAGGCTCCCCTCCGTGGAATTCTCTAGGCAGGAATACTGGAGTGAGTAGCCATTTCCTTCCCCAGAGAATGTGGTGAACCTCCCTTTTGTCATCTGGATAATGGGGCTTCTTAATAGTTTCTGGGCCCTGTTGACTGGGGAGAAGTAATGAAGTTTCTATTGGATGGGGAAGAAGTCAAATGAAACTTTACACTAGATGTACTAACGTCTCAGTGTACTCTAAGGACTGAGTGAAGGTAGATTTTGAAGTAGATTTGAGAGATGGCCATAAAAAAGGTGTACATTTAACTTCAGTTCAGTTCAGTCACTCAGTCGTGTCCAACTCTTTGCGACCCCATGAATTGCAGCCCGCCAGGCCTCCCTGTCCATCACCATCTCCTGGAGTTCACTCAAACTCAAGTCCATCAAGTCGGTGATGCCATCCAGCCATCTCATCCTTTGTCATCCCCTTCTCCTCCTGCCCCCAATCCCTCCCAGCATCAGAGTCTTTTCCAGTGAGTCACCTCTTCCCATGAGGTGGCCAAAGTACTGGAGTTTCAGCTTTAGCATCATTCCTTCCAAAGAACACCCAGGGCTGATCTCCTTCAGAATGGACTGGTTGGATCTCCTTGCAGTCCAAGGGACTCTCAAGAGTCTTTTCCAACACCACAGTTTAAAAGCATCGATTTTTAACTTACAAGAGGTGATTAGTTCTAAATAGACTTTTGTGTGTTTTGCATCCAAATCTGGAGAAGGGAACCATTGAAGGTGTTTAAGCAGGAAACAATATGATCCAGTTTTTCCAAACTGCTTAAGTTGTATCCCAATATAATTATTAATAGTGTTTCCCCTTTTACGCTCAGTGGTTAACCCAGTTTGGATAATAAATTATGTGGCCAGTCACTTTCTAAAGCAAAGATATAGTAAGAACAAAGGGCCATGGTTGAGCCTTGTAGAATACAAGTAATGAGAAAAAATAAAGAAACCAGCCTCTGGTCAAAGTGAAACAGAGAAGAAATAGTCTTTAAAAACCCAAGAGAGAATAGTTTTAATGGTATTAACGAGGTGAGATTTGTGAGATCAGCAAAGTCAAATTAGCAAGGTTATGGACCATAAGCATACATTAATTTATCAAGGTAGAGTTCCTTGTCTACTCTAGCTAGTGCAGTTTCTTTTGGGCAGCTGGAGGGAAGTCAGATGGGTTTGTTTCTTTTAGGATAAGGGCTGTGTCTTTCATTTTTATATCCTTAGTGCCTAGATCAGTAATTGTTATGTAGGAAGTACTTGGTGCATTTTTTAAGAATTGAAATATAATTAATAGTTTGTAAAAAGGTGAGATAGTAGCCACAGATTCTACACTTAAAAACAATTCAGTCAAATGGAAAGGAGGATGTTTTTAGTTCAGCAGCAGTTAGAAAGGAAAGATCTCTTCATCTTAAACGTTAAGATGAACTCGTTGAAGAGAGAAAATTAAACTTTCTGAAAGGGGAAGGAAGTTTGAAACCTAAAGTTTCTGCTGCTTAGAAAAGAATCTATTGTGAAGTGAACAGTGTGGCCTTATACCCTCCCCCGCCCCCAATCCCACGTTCCACCAGGCACTGCCCAACCTTTGAAGATTTATGAATATGGTCATTGGAGTCAGAAAATCTAGAGCTAAATCTTGACTTTACCTTTTACTAGATTAGTGGCAAGTCATTCTAGTCTATATTCTATCGTTCTATTCTGTTTTCTCTTATATTTAAATGTCTCAGAGATTTAGTTTATTTTTAATGGAAATTTAATTAAAAGAGACTCTAATTTAGAGTAAAAATTTTTTAATGTCATGCTAACTTTTTTTATTTTTTAAACCCAGAAATTTTTGGCCCTAAGTTAATACTTATAATGATGTTGACTTTTTTCTTCAAAAAAAAGTTTAACAGATAATGTGTGCATGTGTGTGTGCTCATTGCTTTAGTCATGTCCAACTCTTTGCCACCCCAGGGACTGTAGCCTTCCAGGCTTCTCTGTCCATGGGATTTCACAGGCAGGAATACTGGAGTGGGTAGCCATTCCCTTTTCCAGGGGATCTTCCTGAACCAGGGATGGAACCTACATCTCCTGTATTTCCTGCACTGCGGGCAGATTCTTTACCCCTGAGCCTCTGGGGAAGCCCTGATAATGTATGCACCTGGCCAAAATTCAAGTGGTAAAACGGGGCATACTCAGCTAGAGATTTTAGAGTCATCTGTGAGATGCTGCTGATCTCTTCCTCATCTCTCCAACTACTACACTTTTCAAGATAATGTCCTTCTGGCCACAGTAGACTATCCCAGCACATCATTGCTTTGACAACATTTCTCTAAGACAAGCACCTGACCCCAGTTGAGCCATCGAGTGACTTCCTGGTATGTTAAGGCTCAGGCTGAGAGAAGGTTAATGGAATCTGTAAGATATGAACTAGTGATACGTCAGTAGCCATGCTTCCCACCAGCTGGAGAATACTGATCTATAGTGAAAGAATCATGCTGATGTGAGAGAAATCAGTCAGACACAGTCTCAGCACCCTTAGAGTTCCTGAGACCCTCTGCTTCCGTGACCCTCCTAGTTTGGATTCTGTTACTCTTTCTTGCATCCAGTGAGCAAGTTGAGGCAATGGGTTTCTTTTCAGGTCGGACTAGCTTGAGAGGAGTTTATCTTCTAATTCAACTAACACCTGAATTTCGTTGAAATATTCTGCCTCCAATGCTCATGTTTTCTCCCCTGCAACACATTCTTTCTCTAGAGCTAAAATCTTAGGTCTGAAGTTCCGTTCCTTCCTAACTTGTGGGCTTTCCAGGTGGCGCGGTAGTGGAGTATTGAAGCCTGCCAGTGCAGGAGACACAAGAGACTCAGGTTCAATCCTTGGGTCAGGAAGGATCCCCTGGAGATGGAAATGGCAACCCACTCCAATATTCTCGCTTGGAGAATCCCATGGACAGAGGAGCCTGGCAGGCTAAGGTTCTCGGGGTCACAAAGATTTCGGACATGACTGAGCACACTCTCTTTCCCCTACCACCACCACACCACCCCCAGTCTGTTATCTCTAACTCCTTTGGTTTCTTCCCCTTCCATAGATCCTTCTCCAAGGTACTGGCAAATGCCTCCCCCATCCTGGAATGCCTTTGCCTTGATCCTTTTGCTCCATTAAATTCAGCTGTGACTAAAACATGCATAAGGATTTTGGTAGAAGTTTAGAAAAGGTCATAGATTGCAGCCAGATTGGGGAAAATTTAGACAGCAGTCTTAAGTTGTTTGCTATTATTGTATTGCTAGACCAGAGATATCTAATAGAACTTTCTGTGATGATAGAAATGTTCTGTGTCTGCAAGCTGTTATCCACATGTTGAGGACTTAACATATGTCTAGTGCCACTGGGAAATGGAATTTTTAATTTTATTTAGCTGTAGTCAGTTTAAATTTAAATAGCCATCCAAAGCTGAGGCTGGGCCCCCTCTGATGGCTCAGTGGTGAAGAATCTGCCCGCAGTGCGGGTGAAGAATCTGCCCGTAGTGAGGGAGATATGGGTTTGTCGCTGGGTCGAGACGATCCCCTGGAAGAGGGCATGGTAACCCACTCCAGTGTCACTGGACACAACTAAAGCTACTTAGCTCACATGCACGCATGAGGCTAAGGCTGCCAATGTTGACAGTGTAGCTCTAGCCATCAGGAAGTCATCAAAAGATACAGTTTTTATTTATTTTGTTTTTAAATCAGGGAAGTGATGTGTGTTTTATAAAAAAAGAAGTGTGGGCCTTTGGATGGTAAGGAAGAGGCAAGAATAGAAAATCACTTTCTATCATGTGCCTGTAACAAGGATGGGAACGTAGGGAGGTGAGCTGCTTTGGGACAGTAGAGGTGGAGTTCAGAAGTTGCATTGACTTCGTGGGACATGTCGACAGAAATGTCCAATAGGCAACTACAAATACGAGTTGAGAGCAGAGACTAAGATTAGACGTGTGCATGTTTGTAGTCATCTACGTAAAGGTAATAAAGCCGTAGAAATGGGTTATGGCCTCCAAAGAGGGAATAGAAACCTTGGATGAAGGCAGAGGCTTGGAAAATGTTTACATTTAATGGGTAGAAAGAGGGAGAAGATGTGCAAAAGTCGAGTCACTATGTGATATTTTTAAGAAACCAGCACTTATCCTTGCAAGTCGTAGCAGGAACCCTTTGCTTTAGGCATAGCCCTCATCAGCGAGATTAGACATTTTACTTGAAAATGTGAATAAGTATATCCCTCATGATATGGATCTGGTAGAGAGTTGTAATAAGCAGGCATGGGGCAAGTAAAAACTGCCATTGTGCTATCATAGTGTCATTTCTGCCTGTATAATCATACATGTACCTGTAAAATATGATTAATCTTTGGTCAGGTTGCCAATAAACATAGCAGAGCTTAGTGCAAGTGAATCAGCTTATAAACCTGGGGAAGGGAATGCCTCGAGTCCTTTAGTGTTTGCTAGATAATCAATATATGGAATCAGCGTTATAAATAATATGATGCGTAAGAGTATTTTCTTCTCTCTCTCGTTCCTCCTTCACTTTTTTCCTTTCCTCCCTTCCTTTCTCTCACCCTTTCTTCTTTTCTCTCACCCTCCCTCATTCCTTTCTTCCTTCCTTGTTCCTTTCTCCCATGCTCTGTGGCTCATAGGATCTTAGTTCCTTGACCGAGAATCAAGCCCCCAAATCACTGGCCTGACAGGGAATTGCCTTAAATTGATTTTCCATCTAAGATTAAGGAGAAGCTGTTTGGGAGAACCTACATTGGATGCATTTTATTCTGCAAATGGGAAGACTCATGGAATTTACCCACAGTGTGTCACACGCTCATGAAGGTATACAGAAGCTAGTGCTCAAGCTGCCTTCTTAGAAGGGCTTGGGAGTAGATTAAAGGATAGTGTGAGTGAAGGATTTGGGAGTTGAAAGAAGGCACTGGCCAGGAGGGCAGATAAGAAGACACATGGAAGAATAGAGGTAGGCTTAAGATCAGAGCTCAGGAGCAGACAGTAGGGGGTAGGTCATATTGCTGCTTAGGTCATTGCCTGATGCAAACGAAAGGTGAATGGTAGTCAGGGAGAAGCAACATTGCGCCTGCGGGACCAATGGAATCCCACTTTGCCTCCATCTTTTTTTTAAAGATTTGTTTATCTATTTTTTGGCTGTGCTGGGTCCTCGTTGCTTTGCAAGGGCTTTCCTTCTCTACTTGGGGGGAGTGGGATCTGCTCTTCGTTGTGTGTGGGCTTTTTATTACGGTGGCTTCTCTTGTTACGGAACATGGGCTCTCGGTGCATGCGGGCCTCTAGTTGAGCTGCACAGGCTTAGTTGCTGTTAGTTGCATGTGGGATCTTCCTGGCAAGGGAATGGAACCGGTGTCCCTTACATTGCAAGGCGGATTCTTAACCCCAGGACCACCAGGGAAGCCCTGGCTCCATGTTATTTTATTGATTACTTGACCTCAGTCATCACAACATCTTCCTGACCTCAGGTTAATGTTAATTTATTGTACTAACTATTCCGGATGGAATGTTTGAACATGTAAATCACTATCTAGTCCTAGGGATCCTAGAAGTAGGATCCATGTACCTGAGTACCAGAAAGTTTAATTTTGTTTTGCTTTAAGACTGTAACAGAGTAGGTATGACCTTTTCTAGCCCCGGAATATCCTGGCCTTGGATGACATGGGCTATCACTTCGAGCTGACCTCGTAGGTCAGAGGTATGTGCTTACTTATTGTGTTGTTTCTGGTAAGGCAATCAAGAACAGTGAGAAGCAGGGATAGGAAGATTATTTTCAAATGTGGATGTATAAACAGAGGTATTCATACTAGATTTTAATACACAAAACTGATAGGGTCTGTGTAATTTTCAAGTTTCTTGTTTTGTTGTTTTAATTCAAAATGCCCCTGAAAAATGATGGTCTACAAAACCTTAGTGTATAGAAATTTAGCTGATTCCTTTACTCAAATATTACAGTGACCTCATATCTATTACTGAAAACAGATTTTAGATCTGAAAAGCTACAGGCCCACTGAGGTTGTATTTTTCAGTTTCAAGCTAATAAGTATTTGCAGTTCAATTTAATTTACATTGCGCTGTATCTTTTTGACATATCTCTGTGTGTAAGATGTGGTAGATACATAATCCATTTATAAAGAAAAATTTGGCTAAGAAAAAGCTCTGTTGGAGTTTTTTATTCAGTATATGTTTATTTGAATGTCTAACAGTCTCTGTCTTAACCACTGGGGATATAGCAATGAAGCAAGCAGAAGATCCTTGCCCTCTGGAGTAAGCTATACTTTCAAGGGAGAATATTTCACATTAGGTGATAACTAATCAAAGGAAGAAGGGTACCTTAGTCATCCTGGAGTTATACTTTCAGGGACCTGAGATATAAGCAAACCCACTGGAGACAGGGGTTTATTACATTTGACTTTTGTCTGTTGTGTTCCCTGCTGTATCTCAGAGCCCAAAATAGTGCTTGGCTCATATGTCTGTTGATCAGAAGTGTTTATTGNCTTGGTTTATACAGAAAGTCAATAAAGTCTCAAGACAAGAGACTTGCACCGTCTACGTGAGGCCGCAGGTGCCCTCCCGGCCTCCCGAGGGAGTGCCGGTTCAGGTCTTAAAAACCCAGGCAGATAAGTAGACACGGTGGACTTCTGTACTCCAGATGGGAACTAGCCTGAAAGACATAGTAAGAAGAAGAAAATGATTGACACGAGG
>SJYQ01000134.1:1083969-1113263 GCA_006410935.1 Redunca redunca | reverse complement strand
AACTCACCTCAAAACAAATAAAGTACCATTAAAACTTAAGCCATTTTTTATAACTTTATAAAGACTAGATCAAGGTAATACACATAGTTTTAAAAAATAAAATCAATTGGTATTGATGGCATTAAAAGAAACTCAGCAGTTTCTTGCCCTAGCCTTCTATGTGCCCTAATATAATAGACTCAGTGAGACTTTAATTATCTCTGTTAATAGCATTCTGGTTCTTCAGATATCTAATTATCTTAATATCTTATTACATATCACATATCATAATATCTCTTATTGAAGAAAAGTGTGATACTAGCCTGACGCTTGTTTCTTGGAGGTCATTTGTTGTTCTGTTGTTTTTGTTGGTGGTGTTGTTCTGTTCTTTTTGTCTTTAAAGTATAACATTCTACAACAATTTCTCTATGAATCAATTTTTAAAATATTATATACCTTGGTACTCAATGCTTAGTGAGCCTCTTGCCCTCTTACAGAATTAATTTCCCTCCTGTGCAGACATTTTTGTATTAGCAAGATATTTTAGTTTTCCAAAAACACTTTCTTATACTCCCTTACTTGTTCCTAATTCCCTGTCCTGTCTTAGGTATTTAGAACTTTTTGAATCTCTCGAACATCTTGAAATTTTCTTAAGAAAATGAATCATACAAACATGTTTCCTTATCATAATATTATTTATCTTTAAAGATAGATTTTTAAGAATGAAACAAAAGCTTGGCTGGAAGCTGAATGTTATTGGGCAGAACTTGGAAACTGGTAGATTTTTTTCTAGTGTTACATGTTACCAGGTTATGATAAAGATGACTCTAGTATGAAATGCTTATGCATACATGAGCTGCTTTATTTGTATTCCCATAATGTATTTACCATTGTGAGAAATATTTTATGTTAGGATAGAAAACTTTATTTTTCCTAGTGGAATATCTGTACATGTGTGTAAGTGTATGGGTTTGTACACAAGGGTTTGTAAGAGAGAACTAAATTAATTCTAATTTTCAGGACCACATTTTACCCTTGTTTTAATTCATAGTGAATAGTCTACGTTTAACATCTGTGTTTGCACCTCTTATGTCTGTAGATCTCCAAAACAGAGATAATTTTGTATCCATATGTGTGTGTGTAAAAGGTCTACAGAGAAGAGTATATTTAATACTTTTCTTCAAAAGTACTCTTAGTCTTTTTTCCTAGAACTATTAAAATGACTATTAAATTGTGTATTCACATTTAATTCTGTTTTATAAGAGAATTAAGCACAGTGGTTTCTCATTAAATGGTACAGAAAATGTTCAGTGACATTAAGGAATTTTGAAAATGTATTTTCCAAATAGCTCATATATTTATTGCCAAGAAGAAATTATCCGTCATTTTTTCCCTACAATTGTGTTGAATTGCCAAGAGTGTCTAATTAGACAAAGATCATGGAAACAGCAACACCTCAATTATTTATGCAAATACCTGTATCAGTTTAGTTGCTCAGTCGTGTCCGACTCTTTCTGACCCCATGAATCGCAGCACGCCAGGCCTCCCTGTCCATCACCTTCTCCCAGAGTTCACTCAGGCTTAAGTCCATTGAGTCAGTGATGCCATCCAGCCATCTCATCCTCTGTCGTCCCCTTCTCCTCCTGCCCCCAATCCCTCCCAGCATCAGAGCCTTTTCCAATGAGTCAACTCTTCACATACGGTGGCCAAAGTACTGGAGTTTCAGCTTTAGCATCATTCCTTCCAAAGAAATCCCAGGGCTGATCTCCTTCAGAATGGACTGGTTGGATCTCCTTGCAGTCCAAGGGACTCTCAAGAGTCTTCTCCAACACCACAGTTCAAAAGTGTCAATTCTTCGGCACTCGGCCTTCTTCACAGTCCAACTCTCACATCCATATGTGACCACTGGAAAAAACCATAGCCTTGATGCATTTGAATATGCTGTCTAGGTTGGTCATAACTTCTTCCAAGGAGTAAGCGTCTTTTAATTTCATGGCTGCAATCACCATCTGCAGTGATTTTGGAGCCCCCCCCCAAAATAAAGTCTGAGACTGTTTCCACTGTTTCCCCATCTATTTCCCATGAAGTGATGGGACCGGATACCATGATCTTCGTTTTCTGAATGTTGAGCTTTAAGCCAACTTTTTCACTCTCCTCTTTCACTTTCATCAAGAGGCTTTTTAGTTCCTCTTCACTTTCTGCCGTAAGCGTAGTATCATCTGCATATCTGAGGTTATTGATATTTCTCCTGGCAATCTTGTTTCCAGCTTGTGTTTCTTCCAGTCCAGCGTTTCTCATGATGTATTCTGCATAGAAGTTAAATAAGCAGGGTGACAATATACAGCCTTGACGTACTCCTTTTCCTATTTGGAACCAGTCTGTTGTTCCATGTCCAGTTCTAACTGTTGCTTCCTGGCCAGCATACCGATACTTGTACAGCAGAAAATTTTAAGTTAACATTATAACATGTTTTACAAATACTGTCTAAATTGTGTTTACAGATCAGTATCAGATTTTATGAGAATAGTGTTAACACATGTAATTAAATATTAGAAGGTTTACTACTTGGCATGGTGAGAGAGTTAATTCTTAGGTAGGTTGATAAGGAGTCCAGGGCCCTCAAGGAGGAAGGGGTCCAAGGCCCTCAAAGAGGAAAAAGGGATCCAGGGCTCTTGAGGAGGAGAAGGGACAATTTTTTTCTACATTCTTTTGTCCTAGTCACATAAGAAGTTTTTCCTTTAAGCCCAGAGCTAATGATTACACAACAAAAGAACTCATCTTGCTCAACTGTATGTTTTTTTTAAGTTCTGTGCTAATGATTATGTAACAACAATGTATCTTGCTCTAGGACATGTTTCTTCTTCTTAACAAGCACCTTCTGAATAATCCTGTTTTCTTGTGGGGGAGTGGGTCTGGTAAGACCTTTCTATTGTTAGTAATAAATTGAAGAAGTATATAAGGCCTTGATAAGACTAGAGAATGGGGTTCTCTCTGTCCCCCTTCTGATGTCTATGTCAGAAGCTCTCTCTGCCCTTTCTCACTATAATAAAACTTTTGCCACACAAAAGCCCTGAGTGATCAGGTCTGGTCCCTGGTCCCAGGTCCCAAAGCTAAATCTTCTTTGGAGATCATGAATCTGACATTGTTCACCATAAGCTATCATGGGGAAGTAAAATGTGAACAGGCAAGAGCTATTATCTCTTCAAATTTTCACTAAAATCAATACTCAGGTAAGTGCAATTCAAATTTTGAACAGTGTTAATTGGTCAATAACATTTTTTAATATAAATTTATTTATTTTAATTGGAGGGTAATTACTTTACAATATTGTATTGGTTTTGCCATACATCAACATGAATCTGCCATGGGTGTACATGTGCTCCCCATCCTGAACCCCCTTCCCCCCTCCCTCCCCATANCATACCATCCCTCTGGGTAACCCCAGTGCATCAGCCCCGAGCATCCTGTATCCTGCATCAAACCTGGTCTGGCGATTCATTTCACATATGATATTATACATGTTTCAATGCCATTCTCCCAAATCATCCCACCCTCGCCCTCTCCCACAGAGTCCAAAAGACTGTTCGATACATCTGTGTCTTCTTTGCTGTCTCGCATACAGGGTTATCATTAAGTCAATAACTTTTGAAAAGAAGTTATTTGAGCCTGACCTTTCTAAACTAGCCATATTCTTTTTGAAATGCATGTTTCATATAGCTTAACGTCCAAGTAATGGAATCCTATAAATTGTCTTCATAGTAATCAGTAGTGTATTTAGAATATTTTTCTTGTAAATTACTTAAGGAGACAGATCTGAAAATTGTGATTACAGAGTGAATATATGTATTGTTACTTGTAAGGAGTGTCATGAAGTAATATTGTGTAGTACCTTAAGTACCTCTGGAGTAATACCTAATCATTCTCTGTAGAGCTCTAAAGAAACCTGAAATGATAACTTATAAGCCTTTTGATAACTGAGGTATTTGAGGGAGGGTTTCCAAATATTTTGGGATACAAATTTTTCCTTTCTTGCCTTAAATTTGTTAAGATATTTGAAACAATGTCAAAAGGTTCAAAACTCCAAGAGACCAAAGTAATTCAAAGTATTATGAAAAGTAAGTCTCCACTTATTTTATACACAAGAGAAAAACAAGACATTATCTAATGTTACCTAGATTGATTTCTTATTTCTCTCCTCATGAGCTTTCCTTTTTTGTTTCAACCATCTAAATAGTGGAAACTTCCATCTATAATCAGAGAAAGTTGCTAAAAGTTTAGTCATTCACTTGCCTTTCAAGATNCAACACAAAAATCAATTGAATTTCTGTATACCAACAATAAACAGTTGAGAAGTAAAATGAAAAATAGTGTAACTCTCAACTGCAAAAAGAAAATGAAATAATTAGGTGTAACTGTCACAAAACTATAAAATACTATGGAAATAAATGACAGTAAAAGTACTATTTAAAGAAACACACCAAATTCATGCTGTAGTATCAAAACTGTGTGATATTGCTGGGAGAGACATATAGATTGATAGGATCAAATGCAGAACTCAAACAAATTTACATAAATATGTGTAACTTTTGATAAAGGAATGAAAGCAACTCAATGGAAAGGAGGGGATATCTTTTCAAACAATGGGGCTGAAGAAATTGGATTTTCATAGACAAAAAAGTAAATGTCCATGTGAAACATAAACACCATATGTAAAAATTAACTCAAAATAGATCATAGCCTTAAAGTACAATGTAAACCTGTAAAACTACAAGACAAAAATATAGAGAAAAACTCTTTAGGGCCTAAGTCCAAGTGAGGGTCTATTATATATGATACCAAAAACATAATCCATAAAATAAAAAACTGATAATTGACCTCATTGAGATTAAAAACTTTTGATCTGTAAAATACTGCTGCTGCTGCTGCTAAGTCACTTCAGTAGTGTCCGACTCTATCCGACCCCATAGACGGCAGCCCACCAGGCTCCCCGTCCCTGGGATTCTCCAGGCAAGAACACTGGAGTGGGTTGCCATTTCCTTCTCCAATGCATGAAAGTGAAAAGTGAAAGTGAAGTTGCTCAGTCGTGTCCAATTCTTAGCGCGACCCCATGGACTGTGGCCTACCAGGCTCCTCTGTCCATGGGATTTTCCAGGCAAGAGTGCTGGAGTGGGATGCCATTGCCTTCTCTGTTATTACCATTAGGAAAATGCAAATTAAAACTGCAATAACATATTACTATATACCAGTCAGAATGGGTTAAATTAAAAAATAGTGGTAAGACTAAATGCTGATGAAAACGTGGAAAAATTGGATCACTCATACATGAGAATTTAATTTGGCCCAGCTGCTCTGAAAAAGTAGCAGTCTCTTTTAAAAATAAAAATTTCCTTACCATATGATCCATCAGTTTCACTCCTGGGCATTTATCCCAGCGAAATGAAAAATTATTTTCACATAGACATTTGTACATAGCAGGTTTATTTATGTATTTATTTTTTAAAATAGTATAAAAACTTGAAACTCCTCAAACTGTCCTGCACCTAAGTGAATGGTTAAAGAACTGTGGTATATCCACACCCATGGTATAATACCAGCAATATAAGGAAACAACCTATTGGTATACACACAATTTTAATGAACCTCAAGAAAATGTGAGGTAAAAAAAGCCAGTATTACATGATTCCATTAATTTGTGAAATACTATAGTTAGAGAGATGAAGAACAGATTGGTGATTACCAGAGTTTAGGGAAACTAGGAAGGGCTGGATGTGACTATGAAGGTATAACCTGGGGGAGATTTGTGGCAATAGTACAGATGAATATCGTGATTGTTGGGTTACTTACATGAAGCCACCCCTGTAATAAAAATGCATAGCTGTGCACATGTGCACATGCACACACACACACACACACACACACACGAGAGTTGATAAATATAACTAGTGAAATCTGAATAAACTCCTGTTAATTGTACCAACACCAATTTCCTAATTTTAATGCTGCACTCTACTTATGTAAGATGTTAAAAGGAGAGAATGCATAAAGGGTGCAATAAGACCTAAAAATGAGAGTTCCAGAAAAACATCTATTTCTGCTTTATTGACTATGCCAAAGCCTTTGACTATGTGGATCACAAGAAACTATGGAAAATTCTGAAAGAGATGGGAATACCAGACCACCTGACCTGCCTCTTGAGGAACCTATATGCAGGTCAGGAAGCAACAGTTAGAACTGGACATGAAACAACAGACTGGTTCCAAAAAGGAAAAGGAGTATGTCAAGGCTGTATATTGNAAGGTTGTATATTGTCACCCTGCTTATTTAACTTCTATGCAGAGTACATCATGAGAAACGCTGGGCTGGAAGAAGCACAAGCTGGAATCAAGATTGCCGGGAAAAATATCATTAACCTCAGATATGCAGATGACACCACGCTTATGGCAGAAAGTGAAGAGGAATTAAAAACCTCTTGATGAAAGTGAAAGAGGAGAGTGAAAAAGTTGGCTTAAAGCTCAACATTCAGAAAACTAAGATCATGGCATCCAGTTCTGTCAATGCATGGGAAATAGATGAGGAAACAGTGTCAGACTTTGTTTTGGGGGGCTCCAAAATCACTGCAGATGGTGATTGCAGCCATGGAATTAAAAGACGCTTACTCCTTGAAAGAAAGTTATGACCAACCTAGATAGCATATTCAAAAGCAGAGACATTACTTTGCCAACAAAGGTCCATCTAGTCAAGGCTATGGTTTTTCCAGTGGTCATGTATGGATGTGAGAGTTGGACTGTAAAGAAAGCTGAGCGCTGAAGAATTGATGCTTTTGAACTGTGGTTGTTGAAGACTCTTGAGAGTCCCTTGGACTGCAGGGATATCCAACCAGTCCATTCTAAAGAGATCAGTCCTGGGTGTTCTTTGGAAGGACTGATGCTAAAGCTGAAACTTCAATACCTTGGCCACCTCATGTGAAGAGTTGACTCATTGGAAAAGACTCTGATGATGGGAGAGGTTGGGGGCAGGAGGAGAAGGGGACGACAGAGGATGAGATTGCTGGATGGCATCAACGTCTCAATGGACATGAATTGGAGTGATCTCTGGGAGTTAGTGATGGACCGGGATCCCTGGCATGCTGCGATTCATGGGGTCGCAAAGAGTCAGACATGACTGAGCGACTGAACTGAACTGAAGTAATCCTGGTGTTCCTTAACAACTGAATCACACTCTAATTTCTGCTTCTGTTGTCCCATAACATTCTCCCTATGTCAGTGTGTCTGTGTTCATCAGTCCTTGGAGTATGGCCTATCCCAATCCAATATAACCTCATCTTAATTTACTTGGTTATATTACAGAAAATTTTTCCAAATAAGGTTGGCAATACAAGTACTGGGAGTAAACTATGATCCCAGAATCTATAGTCCAGCAAAAACATCATCAAACTAATGTTCTGATTTTTATCATTTGACCAATATTGTCAGTTTTCTCACTTTTATCAAATAGCTATCCTGGACTTCAATAATTCTATATTGTTACCATTCAATATAATATTAATTTTAGCCTCCACCTTAATGTATATTGCTTTTCCACCTTAATGTATATTGCTTTTCCACCTTAATGTATGTTGCTGATTTCCACATTTTGTAGTATGATAGACCCTTTGAGATTCAAATTATGGAATCTCCTCCAAATTTTTTGCAACCAAACTTTATTTCCTCTAAGACTCTTGTACAATAGTTACAATTAGTATTGGAGAATAAGCCCATGAGGTATGTGCCCATGTTGTTATCTACAGTCATATATTATGTATATATACATGTATTATTTTTGCTTTAAGGGGAAAAATGAATATGCATATAAAACACTAATAAATAATTGACTGAATATGTGAATGTATCTTTAAAGTAGGTAAATAAAGTAACTGACACATGGGCCTTTTGATCCAGTTGTGGCCTCAAATGTGTGCTCTAAATAGATGTTTGTCTTCATATGAAGAGAAAGTTAATACAATCTGAGTTATAACTGTGCAATATTGTTTTATTAAGATTTTTTAAATATAAGAAGATAGAATGGCAAGGGAAATATTTTGTTTTTTATACTGTGATTTCAACGTTCTAGTTATTTGCAGAGAAACAGGGATGAAAATAGATTTCATACAAAAAATGAAACTAGTCAACAAAAATGGAAAGGGATTTTGGTGTTTTTATCTCTGTTTCCTCTCTCTCCTCAATAGCCTTTGTAGTCATATCCCTAGGCTAATAAAGTGCTGCCTTTTTCCTTCAGTTTCCTCATTCCTTTTTCATGGTATCTTGAATTACCTTAGTTTCTGTTGACTTTACCCAATAAAAAACTTTTTTACCTGCAGAAATACTCTGTAAGATATTCTTTTTAGAATGTCAATTACAAAAAATTTAATAAATTCCAATTTTAGTTTACCACTTTTGATTCTTCTGACTTTGATATTTTCCTTAATGTAATTTTAATTTCATTGTATTTGTTATATTTTGACTGTCTTTATTTTTTGTTTTATATCCTGTGTTAATTATTTTGTTTCTCTTCTAACCTAATTTTCCTCTTCACTACTCATGGGAATTTTCTCTCTTAAACAATACCAAAAAAAACAAAACAAAACAAACCCAAGAACTCCTCCAAAATATAAACTCTAGCTTTAAGGCAGAATAATTCAATCCACTATGAAAATATCTAGGTTGATAATAATTACATATTTTAAAAGCAATATGCCAGGCACTGCATACAGTTTCAAAAGTCAGATAAAGGACAGGTGTTGACCTCTAAAGCTTACAATCAAGTAAAATGTGTAAGAAGGATACATTTAATTGCTTTACAGACAAATTTAAATGAAGGCAACAGAAAAGTTACAAAGACATGATGTTCAGAAGGCTGAAGATAGAGAGACTAGGGAAGAGAGAGAACAATGAAAAGAATGTTTAGGTCTCTATGAAGGCTTTTTGGATAATCTTCCATTTAAATAAGACCTGAAGCAAATGACGATTTTAACAGATAACATAATTTGAGATTTTCAGGATGCTGCCTCTCCCATAAACATCTTTAATCCTTGAGAAAGTTATTCTGCCTCATTAAACATGACCTATTAGCTGAAAAGAGGATGAGTATATAAAGGCTACCTAAGTTGTAAAGTTACTGTGAAGTGTGTGATCCATTTAAAGCACCTTGTAAATTTTATATACTATATGTTTCAGAGTATATAAATTTTTCCTTTTTTCACTATTTTGGAAGAAAATCTGGGATGGTCATCACAGATTAATGACGAGAACAAAGATAAATGTCCTACAAATGTTAGTGAAGTAAATCCAGCAATACATTAAATATAGTAGACCAAGACCAAGTATTGTTCATCCCAGGTATTTAATAATAGATTAGACTTATTAGAGAATGGACTTAACATGATTTTACTTATTTAAAGGCAAAAGAGACAAAAATGCACTAAGTACATATTTGTGGAAAAAGTCTTTTTTTTTTAATTTATTTTTTAATTGAAGGATAATTGCCTTACAGAATTTTGAAGTTTTCTGTCAAACCTCAACACAAATCAGCCTTAGGTATACATATGTGCCTTCGCTATGGAAACTCCCTCCCATCTCCCTCCCCATCCCACCCCTCTAGGTTGATACAGAGCCCTGTTTGATCCCTGAGACATACAGCAAATTCCCATTGGTAATGTAAGTTTTTTTACATATGGTAGTATAAGTTTCCATATTACTCTCTCCATATATCTCACCCTCTCCACCCCTACCTATGTTTCCATAAATCTGTTCTGTATATCTGTTTATCCATTGCTAACCTGAAAATAAATTCTGCAGTACCATCTTTCTAGATTCTGTATATATGCATTAGTATACGATATTGATCTTTCTCTTTCTGACTGCAGTTCAGTCGCTCAGTCATGTCTGACTCTTTGTGACCCCATGGACTGCAGCATGCCAGGCTTCCATGCCCATCACCAACTCCTGGAGCTTACTCAAATTCATGTCCAAAGAGTAAGTGATGCCATCCAACCAACAGCCATCTGTTGTCTCATTCTTCTCCCTTCAATCTTTCCCAGGATCAAGGTATTTTCCAGTGAGTCAATTCTTCGCATCAGATGGCCAAAGTATTGGAGTTTCAGCTTCAGCATCAGCCCTTCCAATGAATATTCAGGACAGATTTCCTTTAGGATGGACTGGTTGGATCTCTTTCAGTCCAAGGGACTCTCAAAAGTCATCAGCAATACCACAGTTCAAAAGCAACAATTCTTCAGGGCTCAGCTTTCTTTATAGTCCAGCTCTCACATCCGTACATAAATACTGGTAAAACTGTAGCTTGAACTAGATGGACATTTGTTGGCAAAGTAGTGTCTCTGCTTTTAAATATGCTAAGTTGGTCATACTTTTCTTCCAAGGAGCAAGTGTCTTTTAATTTTATGGCCGCAACCACCATCTGCAGTGATTTTGGAGCCCCTCAAAATAAAGGATCTCACAGTTTCCGTTGTTTCCCCATCTATTTGCCGTGAAGTGATGAGACTGGATGCCATGATTTTAGTTTTTTGAATGTTGAGTTTTAAGCCAACTTTTTCACTCTCCTCTTTCACTTTCATCAAGAGGCTCTTCAGTTCTTCTTTGCTTTCTGCCAGAAGGGTGGTGACATCTGCATACATGAGGTTATTGTTATTTCCCCCAGCAATCTTGATTCCAGCTTGTGTTTCATCCATCCTGGCATTTTGCATGATGTACCCTGCATATAAGTTAAATAAGCGGGGTGACAGTATACAGCTTTGATGTACTTCTTTCCCAATTTGGAACCAGTCTATTGTTCCATGTCCATTTCTAACTGTTGCTTCTTAAACTGCATACAGATTTCTCAGGAGGCAGGTAAGGTGATCTTCTTTTCCCATCTTTTGAAGAATTTTCCAAAGTTTGTGTGATCCACACAGTTAAATGCTTTGGCATTGTCAGTAAAGCAGAAGTAGATGTTTTCCTAGAACTCTCTTGCATTTTTGATGATCCAACAGATGTTGGCAATTTGATCTCTGGTTCCTCTGCCTTTTCTAAATCTAGCTTGAACATCTGGAACTTCATGGTTTCTGTATTGTTGAAGCCTGTCTTGCAGAATTTTGAGCATTACTTTGCTAGCGTGTGAGATGAGTGCAATTGTGCAGTAGTTTGAGCATTCTTTGGCATTGCCTTTCTTTGGGATTGGAATGAAAACTGGCCTTTTCCAGTCCTATGGCCACTGCTGAGTTTTTCAAATTTGCTGGCATATTGAGTGCAGTACTCTAACAGCATCATCTTTTAGGATTTGAAATAGCTCAGTGGAATTCCATCACCTCCACTAGCTTTGTTCATAGTGATGTTTCCTAAGGCCCTCTTGACTTCACATTCCAGGATGTCTGACTCTAGGTGAGTGATCATACCATTGTGGTAATCTGGGTCATGAGGGTCTTTTTTGTTTATTTCTTCTGTGTATTCTTGCCACCTCTTCTTAATATCTTCTGCTTCTGTCAGATCCATACAATTTCTGTCCTTTATTGTGCTGGTCTTTGCATGAAATGTTCCCTTGGTTTCTCTAATTTTCTTGAAGAGATCTCTAGTCTTTCCCATTCTGTTCTTTTCCTCTATTTCTTTGCATTGATTACTGAGGAAGGCTTTCTTATCTCTCCTTGCTATTTTTTGGAACTTTGCATTCAAATGGGTATATCTTTCCTTTTCTCCTTTGCCTTTTGCATCTTTTCTTTTGTCACCTATTTGTAAACACCTTTTCTGAGAACCATTTTGCCTTTTTGCATTTCTTTTTCTTGGGGATGGTCTTGATCACTGCCTCCTGTACAATGTCACAAACCTCTGTCCATAGTTCTTCAGGCACTCTATCAGATCTAATCCCTTGAATCTATTTCTCACATGCAATGTATAATCGTAAGGGATATGATTTAGATCATACCTGGATGGTCTAGTGGTTTTCCCTACATTCTTCAATTTAAGTTTGAATTTGGCAATAAGGAATTCATGATCTGAGCCAGTCAGCTCCTGGTCTTGTTTTTGCTGACTGCACTTCACTTTTTTTACTTCTTTCTTTTTTTCTTCCAATTTTTCTCACTTACTTCACTCTGCATAATATCTGTAGGTTCATCCACCTCATTAGAACTGACTCAAATGTCGTTTTTATTGCTGAGTAATATTCCATTGTGTATATGTACCACAATTTATTTATCCATTCATCTATCAATGAACATTTAGACTCCTTCCATGTTCTAGCTATTGTAAATAGTGCTGCAATGAAAATTGGGATACATGTGTCTTTTTCAATTTTGGTTTCCTCAGGGTAGATACATAGGAGTGGAATGTTTGGTCATATGGTGGTTCTAATCCTAGTTTTTACGAAATCTCCATACCTTCTTCCATAGTGTCTGTATCAATTTACATTCTTACCAACAGTGCAAAAGCATTCCCTTTCTCCACACCCTCTCCAGCATTTATTGTTTGTTGACTTTTTGATGATGGCCATTCTGACCAGTGTGAGGTGATATCTCATAGTAGTTTTGATTTGCATTTCTCAATAATGAGTGATATTGAGTATCTTTTCCTTTGTTAGCCATCTGTATGTTCTCTTTGAAGAAATGTCTGTTTAAGTCTCTTCCCCACTTTTTTATTGGGTTATTTGTTTTTCTGGTATTGAGTTGTATGAGCTGCTTGTACATTTTGGAAATTAATCCTTTGTCAGTTGTTTTATTTGCTATTATTTTCTCCCATTCTAAGGATTGTGTTTTCAACTTGCTTATAGTTTCCTTTACTGTGCAAAAGCTTTTAAGTTTATTCATGTCCCACTTGTTTTCTTTTGTTTTTATTTTCATTACTCTAGGAGGTTGGTCATAAAAGAACTTGCTTTGATTTATGTCATCTATTCTATATTTTCTTCTAAGAGTTTTCTATGTTTTCCTCTAAGAGTTTTATAGTTCTGGTCTTAAATATAGGTTTTTAATCCATTTTGAATTTATCTTTCTGTATGGTGTTAAGTATTCTAATTTCATTCTTTTACATGTAGCTGTCCAGTTTTCCCAGCACCACTTATTGAAGAGACTGTCTTTGCACCATTGTATATTCTTACATCCTTTATTTTTGGGCTTTCTACCTTGTTCCATTGATCTATATTTCTGTTTTTGTGCCAGTACCATCCTATCTTGATGAGTGTAGCTTTGTAGTATAACCTGAAGTCAGGAAGATTGATTCCTTAAGCTCCATTCTTGTTTCTCAAGACTTTTTTTTGCTATTTGGGGTTTTTTGTGTTTCCATATGAATTGCGAATTTTTGTTGTTTTTGTTGTTCTAATTCTGTGAAAAATGCCATTGGTAATTTGATAGAGATTGCATTGAATCTGTAGATTGTGTTTGGTAGTATAGTTATTTTCACAATGTTGATTCTTCCTACCCATGAACATGGAATATCTCTCCATCTATTTACGTCATCTTTGATTTCTTTTGTCAGTGTCTTATAATTTCTATATATAGTTATTTTGTCTCCTTAGGTAGATTTTTTTCCTGGGTATTTAATTCTTTTTGGTGTAGTTGTGGTTGGAATTGATTCCTTAATTTCTCTTTCTGATTTTTGATTGTTAGTATAAAGGAAAACAAGTGATTGTTTTGTATTGATTTTGTATCCTGCGACTTTGCTAAATTCACTGATCAGGTCTTGTAATTTTCTGATATTATCTGGTATTAGGTCTAGTAATTTTCTGATACATGTTATCTGCAAACATTGAGAGCTTTACTTATTTTCTGATATGGATTCCTTTTATTTATTTTTCTTCTCTGATTGCTATAGCTAGAACTTCCAAAACTGTGTTGAATAATAGTAGTGAGAGTGGACATCCTCGTCTTGTTCCTGATTTTAGGGGTAATGCTTTTAGTTTTTCACCATTGAGAATGTTTGCTCTGGGCTTATCATATATGGCCTTTACTATGTTGAGGTAGGTTCCTTTTATGCCCATTTTTTGAAGAGTTTTAATCATAAATGGGTGTTGAATTTTGTCAAAGGCTTTATCTGTGTCTATTTAGATTATCAAATGGTTTTTAATATTTTGATTTGTTAATATGGTGTATCACATTTACTGATTTGCCTATATTGAAGAATCTTTGCATCCCTGGAATATACCCGACTTGATCATGGGGTATGAGGTTTTTAATGTGTTGTTGAATTTTGTTTGCTAGAATTTTGTTGAGGATATTTGAAACTATGTTCATCAGTGATATTGGCCTGTAGTTTTTTTGTGTGTGTTGTCTTTGTCTGGTTTTGGTATCTGGGTGATCAGTGCCTTGTAGAATGAGTTTGGTAATGATCCTTCCCCTGCAATTTTTTGAAAGAGTTTTAGAAGAATAGGCATTAGCTCTTCTCTATATGTTTGATAGAACTCACCTGGGAAGCTATCCAGTCCTGGGCTTTTATTGTTTTAGAGATTTTTGATCACAGTTTTGATTTCAGTGCTTATAATTGGGTTGTTCATAATTTCTATTTTTTCCTGATTCAGTCTTGGAAGATTGACTTTTTCTAAGAATCTGACCATTTCTTCAAATTATCCATCTTATTGCCCTATAGTTTTTCATAATAATCTCTTAGAATCCATTGTTTTTCTGCGTTGTCTGTTGTAACCTCTCCTTTTCTGTTCTAATTTTTTTTAATTTATTTTTCTCTCTTTTTTTCTTGATGAGTCTGGCTAAGGGTTTTTCAGTTTACTTCATCTTCTCAAAGAACCAGCTTTAGTTTTATTAAGCTTTATTATTATTTTTTCATTTCTTTCTGCTCTGTCTTTTATGATTTATTTCCTTCTACTAATTTTGTTTTTTTTTTATTTTTNTTCTTCTTTTTCCAGTTGCTTTAGGTGTAAAGTTAGATTGTATATTTGATGTTTTTCTTGTTTCTTGATGCAATAAACTTCCCTCTTAGAACTGTTTTTTGCTGCATCCAATAGGTCTTGATTTGTCTTATTTTCTTTGTCATTTGTTTCTAGAAATTTTATTTCCTTTTAGATTTCATCAGTAACCTGTTCATTTTTTAGAAATGTATTGTTTAATCTCCATGTGTTTGTGGTTTTTACACTTTATTTTTTGTAATTGATATCTAGTCTCATAGGATGAGGTCAGAACAGATGCTTGATATGATTTCAATTTTATTAAATTTACTGAGGTTTTATTTGTGATATAAGATGTGGTCTATCCTGGAGAATGTTCCATGTGCACTTAAGAAGAAGGTGTATTCTCTTGCATTTGGATGGAATGTCCTGAAGATATCAATGAGATCCATCTCATCTAATGTATCATTTAAGACTTATGTTTCCTTATTAATTCTCTTTTTTGATGATCTCCATTGTTGTAAGTGGGGTGTTGAAGTCTCCTACTATTATTGTGTTACTGTCAATTCCTCTTTTTATGTCTGTAGTAAACACTATATATCTTATGAATTGAGGTGCTCCTTATGTTATTGAGTTGTTCTAATGTGATGGGTGCACAGATAATTAAAATTGTTATGTCTTCCTATTGGATTGATCCCTTGATTATTATGTAGTGTTCTTCCTTATCTCTTATAATAGTCCTTAAGATATACTTTGTCTAATATGAGGATTGCTACTCCAGCTTTCTTTTGATTTCTATTTCCATGGAATATATTTTTCTATCCTCTCACTTTCAGTTTATGTGTGTCTTTAGGTCTGAAGTGGGTTTCTTGTAGACAGCATATATACGGGTCTTTTTTTGTATCCATTCAGCCAGTCTGTGTCTTTTGGTTGGAGCATTTAATCTATTTACATTTAAAGTAATGATATATATGTTCCTAATACCATTTTCTTAAATTTGGGGGGTTTGTTTTTATAGATTGTTTCCTTCTCTTGTTTTTCCTGACTATAAGTCCCTTTAACATTTGTTGCAAAGCTGATTTGGTGGTACTGAATTCTCTTAACTTTTGCTTATCTGAAAAGCTTTTTATTTCTCCATCAGTTTTGAATGAGATCCTTGCCAAGTAGACTAATTTTGATTGTATATTTTTCACTTTCAGTACTTTAAATACATTCTTCCATTCCCTTCTGGCCTGCAGAGTTTCTGCTGAAAGATCAGTTGTTAAACATATGGGATTTCCCTTGTATGTTATTTGATCCTTCTCCCTTGCTGTTTTTAACATTCATTTTTTTGTGTGTTTAATCTTTTTTAGTTTGATTAGTATATGACTTGGTGTGTTTCTCCTTGGGTTTATCCTGTATGGAACTCTGCACCTCATGGACTTGATTGAGTACTTTCTTTTCCATGTTGGGGAAATTTTCATCAATAATCTCTTCAAAAATTTTCTCATACCCTGTATTTTTTCCTTCTTCTCTTGGCACTCCTATAATTCAAATGTTGGTGCATGTAATATTGTCCCAGAGGTCTCTGAGACTATCCTCAGTTCTTTTCATTCTTTTTTCTTTGTTCTGCTCTTCAGCAATTATTTCCACCATTTTATCTTCCAGCTCAGTTCAGTCGCTCAGTCGTGTCCGACTCTTTGCAACCCCATGAACCACAGCACGCCAGGCCTCCCTGTCCATCACCAACACCTGGAGTTCACTCAGACTCACGTCCATTGAGTCAGTGATGCCATCCAGCCATCTCATCCTCTGTCGCCCCCTTCTCCTCCTGCCCCCAATCCCTCCCAGCATCAGAATCTTTTCCAATGAGTCAACTCTTCGCATGAGGTGGCCAAAGTACTGGAATTTTAGCTTTAGCATCAGTTCTTCCAAAGAAATCCCAGGGCTGATCTCCTTCAGAATGGATTGGTTGGATCTCTTTGCAGTCCAAGGGACTCTCAAGAGTCTTCTCCAACACCACAGTTCAAAAGCATCAATTCTTCAGTGCTCAGCTTTCTTCACAGTCCAACTCTCACATCCATACATGACCACAGGAAAAACCATAGCCTTGACTAGATGGACCTTAGTCGGCAATGTACTGTCTCTGCTTCTCAATATGCTATCTGTGTTGGTCATAACTTTTCTTCCAAGGAGTAAGCGTCTTTTAATTTCATGGCTGCAATTGCCATCTGCAGTGATTTTGCAGCCCCCCAAAATAAAGTCTGACACTGTTTCCACTGTCTCCCTATCTATTTCCCATGAAGTGATGGGACCGGATGCCAAATGAAGAAGCAGATGTAGAAAAAATAATAGTAGGTTTAAAAATTTAAAAATTAAAATTTCAAAAACTAGAGAAAAGAAAAGAAACTCCACAGAACTTCAAAATGCAATATAGAGGCAGAGGTTTATCATAGCAATAAAAAGTTTGATTAAAATTTAAAAAATACCCAAGCATATTTAGATTTCATATTGCTAATAAAATTAACAGCTACAACAGAGGGAACCAAAAAAAGGAAAGAATGGAAAAATATCCAAAAGAAACTTCCGAACATGTCAAATATAAAAGTAATGTTTTTCTTGAGTCTCTGCTGTCAGAGTCCTTTCCCTTGCTAGGAGTCAAAGTCCACCTCACCTCCTTAGTACGTCTGGACCTGCTGTAGGGGCAGCTCAAACTCTAACCTTGTCCTACTCCTTTGTGTTCTTGCTTCCAATGTCCGCAGCTAACATAACTAATTTGTTTTCTTTTGTGGGAGTTCTCAATGTCCTTTAATATACTCCATAGACACAGAGTCTCCCTAGTTGATTGTGTGAATTTAATCTGCAGCTTGTACAGCTGGTGGGAAGTTTTGGGGTCTTCTTCCTTAGCCACTCTGCTCCTGGGTTTCAACTCTGGTTTTATTTTCACCTCTGCAAGTGGTTCATCCCCTTGATTTGTTCCTGGAGGACTTGGTCTGGAAGCTTCCCTGGAGGACTTGGTCTGCCCCAGTGAGGGCCATGTGTAGAGGTGGTGCAGCCACTTGGGTCAAAGTGGCTCTGGCAGCATCAGGTACTCACAGGAGTTTCCAGCTATAGCAGCAGGAAATATAGTGCTCTAATGGGTATGCCAATCAGACTTGACCAGTACCCTCCAGTATTCTTTCCTGGAGAACCCCCCTGACAGAGAAGCCTGGCAGGCCACAGTTGAAAGGGGCATAAAGAATTGGACACAACTGAAGTGACCCCACATGCATAGACACTAGATTTTTTTTTGCCTGTGAAAGCTCTACCCCAGTGAGGATTAAGCATGAAGGTGGCACAGCTGCTTGAATCACGGGGACCCTGATGGGGCCAAGTGTGCAGGGACATGGGTTGCTTCAACTGCAGGTGTTATAGCTCTTTCAGGGTATTTTTTCGAGTCTTTGGTAGCTGGCAATCACATCTGTTTGGCTAGTCTTTTCTATGTAGTTCTGCCCATTCAGGCACTTAGATAGCTCTCTTGCCTCGGGTCCTTCTCTGTTGTTTGTCATGTCATGCACATAGAGGGACACCCCCCCCTGCTGCCCCAGCTGGGCTCCTACCCTGTAGATCAGTGTGTCAGGCACATAGAGAGGGGCCCCTTGCTGGGCTCCTTCTCTGTATATTGGGGCACCAAGTACTTAAAGGGGCACCCTGGACTTGGTCATACTCTGTTGTTCTATGCGTCAAGTGCTAGATGTGCCGCCTCTCTATTGTTCAGCTGCCAGTGCTGGCATGTGGGGAGAGAGAGGCTATGGTGATGGCTCCACCCCTTATGCATGACTCAGCAGTATCACCTTGCTTCCATGGCTGCCTGGCTTTCATCCACAGATATTTCCCATCACAATCTCCTCCCTCAGGTCCCTTCAGTCCATCTCTCCACAGTCAACAGTAGCCCTTGCCCTGGGATTGCTCCACAAGCTGTATGCTTCAGCTCCCAGCTGCTGTGCCTTCTAGGGGACCTGCATCCCTGTCTGGGGTGGGTATGGCTTCAGCAAGGACTGTCTGATTCTCACTCTATTTAGTCTGTCACAGATTAGCTGCTTTAGTCTCAGCCTTAAATGTTTCTCCTCTGAGCCAGACAATTGCCCTGATGTGGGGATCGGACAGACCCCTGCTTCAGGTCCCCCACTACCAAGGGCAGGTTCAGTCCTGCTAACACTCCTGTTTTTCCCCCTAGTTCCTTTGTCCTAGTAAGTATTGTGTGGTTCTATATATTATTTTCCAGTGGTCAGGTACTCCTGTCCACTCTCAGCCGGTGTTCTGCAAGCACTTCTGAAGGTGTATTCCTGATGTTTCTGTGAAGAGAGATGTCCACCTACTCCTCTGCCATCTTGTTCCTGTGGAAAAAGTATTTACTGAAAGTCAATATACATTTATTTTAAACACTTTTTAGCCATCTAGGGATGCAGGATACGTCCTAAAGCTAATGAGAAACAAATAGTATTTAATAGTGAAATGTTAGAACTATATTCTGTAAAATGAAAGAATATGAACAAATGTCTTTTCTAACTATTTTTATTTACTATTATATATGAGGCCATAGCCAACTCAGAATGACTAGTGTAAAACTGGAGAGAAGGAACAATGATAATATAATGACAAATTAATAGTGTGGAGAAGACTTTAAGTAGAGTTTTTGGCTACAAAACCATTTTTCAATTAATTGCATTCCTATTTTTGATTTAAAAGAATAAGAAAATATTTAAAGAGTATAAAATTTATAATACGATGTATGCAGGAATGCATTTGTCAAGAAATATCCAATTATTTTGTGGAGAATAATTTTTAAAATTTATTAATGACATAAAAGCCTAAAAGATGGTGCTATTAAAGTGCTATGCTCAATATGTCAGAAATTTAGATAATAGCAGTGGCCATGAGACTGGAAAAGGTCACTTTTCATTTCAATCCCAAAGAAGGGCAATGACAAAGAATATTCAAAGTTCCATACAGTTGTGTTCATTACACATGCCAGCAAGGTTATGCTCAAAATCCTTCAAGCTAGGCTTTAGCAATACATGAACTGAGAACTTCCAGATGTTCAAGCTAGGTTTGGAAAAGGCAGGGGAGCCAGAGATCAAATTGCCAACATTCACTGAATCATAAAGTAAGGGATTACCAGAAAGAAAAAAAAAACCCACAAAAACAAAAACACATTTACTTCTGCTCCATTGACTACCCTAAAGCCTTTGACTGTGTAGTTCACAACATACTGGAAAATTCTTAAAGAGAAGGAGAGTAACAGACCACTTTACCTGTCGCCTGAGAAACCTCTATGCAGGTCAAGAAGCAACAGTTAGAACTGACCATGGAACAGTGGATTGGTTCCAAACTGGTAAAAGAGTATGAAAAGACTATATATTGTCACCCTGCTTATTTATGCAGAGTACATCATGCGAAATGCCAGGCTGGATGAATCACAAGCTGAAATTAAGACTGCTGGGAGAAATATCCACAACCTCAGATATGTAGATGATACCACTGTAATGGCGGAAAGTGAAGAGGAACTAAAGAACCTCTTGATGAGGGTGAAAGAAGAGAGTGAAAAAGCTGGCTTAAAGCTCAACATTGAAAAAACTAAGGTCATGACATCTGGTTCCATCAGTTCATGGAAAATAGAAGGGGAAAAATTGAGTGACATATTTTATTTTCTTGGGGTCAAAATCACAGCAGATGGTGACTGCAGACATGAAATTAAAATATGCTTGCTCCTTGGAAGGAAAGCTATACAAACCTAGACAGTGTATTAAAAAACAGAGACATTACTTTGCTGTCAAAGGTGCATATTGTAAAAGCTATGGTTTTCTAATAGTCATATATAAATATAAGAGTTAGACCATAAAGAAGGCTGAACACTGAAGAACTGATGCTTTCAAGTCAAGTGATTCCTCTCTGAGTTGGGACTGACTGTCTCACACAGCATCTGAAAAGATATCTCCCATATTATTACAAATAATATGTTTCTATCAATCTATATCCTGTATACTAATAACAGTTTCTGATTATTCAAAAAAATTCTTTCATCATGTTTAATTCAAATATTCTTTATACTTACTGACAGTGAATGATGATTTATCCAAATTGCTTCTTTAGCTATCTCTAGTTTGGATTCACCTACCAAAAATTATGTCAGGGTATAGTGTTATATGCAGAATACATCATGAGAAATGCTGGACTGAAAGAAACACAAGCTAGAATCAAGATTGCCAGGAGAAATATCAATAACCTCAGATATGCAGATGAGACCACCCTTATGGCAGAAAGTGAAGAGGAATTAAAAGCCTCTTGATGAAAGTGAAAGAGGAGAGTGAAAAAGTTGGCTTAAAACTCAACATTCAGAAAACGAAGTTCATGGCATTCGGTCCCATCACTTCATGGGAAATAGATGGGGAAACAGTGGAAACAGTCTCAGACTTTATTTTTGGGGGGTCCAAAATCACTGCAGATGGTGATCGCAGCCATGAAATTAAAAGACGCTTACTCCTTGGAAGAAAAGTTATGAGCAACCTAGATAGCATATTCAAAAGCAGAGACATTACCTTGCCGACTAAGGTCCGTCTAGTCAAAGCTACGGTTTTTCCTGTGGTCATGTATGGATGTGAGAGTTGGACTGTGAAGAAGGCTGAGCGCCAAAGAATCTATGTTTTTGAACTGTGGTGTTGGAGAAGACTCTCGAGAGTCTCTTGGACTGCAAGGAGATCCAACCAGTCCATTCTGAAGGAGATCAGCCCTGGGATTTCTTTGGAAGGAATGATACTAAAGCTGAAACTCCAGTACTTTGGCCACCTCATGTGAAGAGTTGACTCATTGGAAAAGACTCTGATGCTGGGAGGGATTGGGGGCAGGAGGAGAAGGGGACGACAGAGGATGAGATGGCTGGATGGCATCACTGACTCGATGGACGTGAGAGTGAATGAACTCCGGGAGTTGGTGATGGACAGGGAGGCCTGGCATGCTGTGATTCATGGGGTCACAAAGAGTCGGACACGACTGAGCGACTGAACTGAACTGAACTGATAGGGTGGTATCAAACTGCCACTCATTACTTTCTTATTAGCTTTTAGCTTAAAATGCTTCTTAATAGTTAATTAAATAATAGTTAATACTTATGGCTCAGATGGTAAAGCGTCTGCCTGCAATGTGGGAGGCCTGGGTTCGATCCCTGGGTTGGGAAGATCTCCTGGAAAAGGAAACGGCATTCTACTCCAGTACTCTTGCCTGGAAAATCCCATGGACGGAGGAGCCTGGTAGGCTACAGTCCATGGGGTTGCAAAGAGTTGGACACGACTGAGCGATTTCACTCACTCACTCAATACTTATAAAGCATTTGTAATGAGAAGGCACTATTTTTTGTGCCTTCTTGTATCTATCTCATGTAATCCTTGCAAAATCCCTACTCACGTTGTTATGTTACAGAATGGAAGACCAAGGGACAGAATGGTTAAGTAACTTCTTTAAGGTCTTGTCATTAGAGAGTTGTAGACTTGGGACTCAACCCAAGCAGGCTGGCCCATAATCTGTGCTTTAAACAGTATGCTATACTGTCATTCTTAGATTCATTCCTGATTCTGATAAATTATATTTTCTAATTAAATAAAGTTTCTGAACCTGAAAATTTTTGTAGGATTCTGGAAGGATAAAATTTCCAAATAAATTCTATTCTGGGGCAGAAAATAATATTTTGAAGTCCAGCCATTTTACTCCAGGCAGCCGACCTCTATTTCCATCCACTACTGGATTTTTCTTCAAAGATGTATGACAAGGATAGGTATAGACAACTAAAGTGACTTAAAGATAGAAAAATATTTATTAATCTTGAAAGTATTTCAATGACTGTTGGCTTGAGGGTAGATCATAGGAAATGATTCAGCCAAAAGCTGCTTGAATTGTAAATGGTAGGAGAATATGTAAAAAAAAAAAAATATATATATATATATATATACACAGAAAAATGATATATTGGTAATTTGAGAGACAAGAATATTAAAAAAAGAACAATTTTAGAGATATAATGGTAACTGTTTTATAGAATGAAGGGAATGAATGCCACCAAGCAAGAAGTGATTAGATATAGGACAAGAGGATATAGGTGATGGAGCCAGGTCTGCAGAGAGGATGATGGCCACCTGAGCTATCACAAAATATCAATGTCTACTGATTAGCAATGTTTTAAAGATAGTTGAAAGCAGGAAGAAAGACTTTTTAGTGGCATTATGTGAGATGACTCAAATAAGAATTTTGGAGTGTAACGAGGGAGATTGAAAGTAGTTGAGGCACTAAAAACAGGGAGTATGGCATAGGAGGATTGAAAGTCATGAAGGTTGTTTAATCTGAACATTTAGTCTTCTCCTAGGGAAATGAAATGAGAGGGGCAAATATGGAGAGTGGCAGAGTTACAAAGATAAATGTCACCTAATATGAAATTTTTATTATGACCAGTCCAGTTAGTAGAATTTATTGCAATTTTAGTGTTCTAGAGGCTATTAGAGACAAATACATGTCAAATTGAAAGTAATATAACTACTGTGAAAGGATGTGATTTTTTTCAGTGCTACAGAACTATTCAGTAATGGGTGCACTACACAGTTCTATTCTATTCAGTTATAATGGAAAAATTACCAAGACAATTTATCTTCTAGGTCATTCAGTATCATAAATTAAACTTTTTTTCCTTTCCTACACTTACTTCTGTGTAATACTTTTTCACCATCATGTATCTTCATCTGAAAACCCCAACTAATCTCTTTTGTTGAATTACTAAATAAGTAAATGGCTTTGATAAATTTTGGAAATTCTTTTAATGCATGTTTTAAAAAATAAATTGCCTTCTTAGCATGAATTGACTTCGGCTTTGTGTAATTTTTTTAAAATTCTTAATTATTTTTTTAAAGAAGAAGGGCCATGGAACAGTGTTCTCATCCTTCAAAATTCATCCCTAAAAGTCCCCAATCAATCAGATCAGTCACTCAGTCGTGTCTGATTCTCTGCAACCCCATGAACCTCAGCATGCAAGGCCTACCTGTCCATCACCAACTCCCAGAGTCCACTCAAAAACAAGTCCATTGAGTCAGTGATGCCAATCCAACCATCTCATCCTCTGTTGTCCCCTTCTCCTCTTGCCTTCAATCTTTCACAGCACCAGGGTCTTTTCAAATGAGTCACCTCTTCACAGCAGGTGGCCAAAGTATTGGAGTTTCAGCTTCAACATCAGTCCTTCCATTGAAAACCCAGGACTGATCTCCTTTAATATGGACTGGTAGGATCTCCTTGCTGTCCAAGGGACTCTCAAGAGTCTTCTCCAATATCACAGTTCAAAAGCATCAATTCTTCTGTGCTCAGATTTCTTTATAGTCCAACTCTCACATCCATATGTGACCGCTGGAAAAACCATAGCCTTGACAAGATGAACATTTGTTCACAAAGTAATGTCTCTGCTTTTTAATATGCTGTCTAGATTGGTCATAACTTTCCTTCCAAGGAGTAAGTGTCTTCTAATTTCAGGGCACAAATCACCATCTGCAGTGATTTTGGAGCCCCCAAAAATAAAGTCAGCCACTGTTTCCCCATCTATTTGCCATGAAGTGATGGGACTGGGTGCCACAATCTTAGTTTTCTGAATGTTGAACTTTAAGCCAACTTTCACTCTCCACTTTTACTTTCATCAAGAGGCTTTTTAGTTCTTCTTCCTTTTCTGCCATAAAGGGTGGTGTCATCTGCATATCTGAGGTTATTGATATTTCTCCTGGCAATCTTGATTCCAGTTTGTGCTTTTTCCAGCCCAGTGTTTCTCATGATGTACTCTGCATATAAGTTAAATAAGCAGGGTGACAATATACAGGCTTGATGTACTCCTTTTCCTATTTGGAACCAGTCTGTTGTTCCATGTCCAGTTCTAACTGTTGCCTCCTGACCTGCATAGGTCAAGAGGCAGGTCAGGTGGGCTGGTATTCCCATCTCTTTCAGAATTTTACACAGTTTCTTGTGATCCACACAGTCAAAGGCTTTGACATAGTCAATAAAGCAGAAATAGACGTTTTTTGGAACTCTCTTGCTTTTTTGATGATCCAGCGGATGTTGGCAAATTGATCTCTGGTTCCTCTGCCTTTTCTAAAACCAGCTTGAACATCTGGAAGTTCACGGTTCACGTATTGCTGAAGCCTGGCTTGGAGAATTTTAAGCATCACTTTACTAGTGAGTGCTGCTGCTGCCGCCAAGTCACTTCAGTCGTGTCCGACTCTGTGTGACCCCATAGACAGCAGTCCACCAGGCTCCCCTGTCCCTGGGATTCTCCAGGCAAGAACACTGCAGTGGGTTGTCATTTCCTTCTCCAATGCATGAAAGTGAAAAGTGAAGGTGAAGTTGCTCAGTTGTGTCCGACCCTCAGCGACACCATGGACTGCAGCCTAGCAGGCTCCTCTGTCCATGGGATTTTCCAGGCAGGAGTACTGGAGTGACATGAGTGTGATTGTGCAGTAGTTTGAGCATTCTTTGGCATTGCCTTTCTTTGGCATTGGAATGAAAACTGACCTTTTCCTGTCCTGTGGCCACTGCTGAGTTTTCCAAATTTGCTGGCATATTGAGTGCAGAACTTTCACAGCATCATCTTTTAGGATTTGAAATAGCTCAACTGAAATTCCATCACTTCCACTAGCTCTGTTTGTGATGATGCTTCCTAAGGCACACTTGACTTCACATTCCAGGATGTCTGGCTCTAGGTGAGTGATCACACCCTCGTGATTATCTGGGTTGTGAAGATCTTTTTGGCACAGTTTTTATGTGTATTCTTGCCACCTCTTCTTAATATCTTCTGCTTCTGTTAGGTCTCTACCATTTCTATCTCCATGTTTATGGGAAAACTTCTCTGGGACTGGACTAGTACTCTTGTGGTTGACACTCTATTGGTTTGGTGCCTGCATGTGTGCTCATTCGCTCAGTAGTGTATGACTCTGCAACCCCTTGGACTAAAGCCTACCAGACTCCTCTGTCCATGGGATTTTCTGGGTAAGAGTTCTGGAGTGGGTTGCCATTTCCTCCTCCAGGGGATCTTATTGACCCAAGGATGAAACCTGTGTCTCTGGCCTTGGCAGGCAGATTCTTTACCACTAAGCCACCTGGGAATAGATAAATAAAACAGCTACTGTTTCCCCCTTTTGCTTCCATGGACTCTGAATTCCCCACTATAGTGCTCTCCCTAGCTTTTTGGAAACCTTCAAGAGAACTAGTGTGAATGACCATCTGAATTGTAGATGGACCTGGAATGTTTTGATCACTGGTCTAGTTGCTGGCATCTATAGCTGTTAGATGTTGGAGAAGACTCTTGAGAGTCCCTCAGACTGCAATCTTGGTTTCATTTTGGTAAGTTACCCTTTAGTATGTATCCCTTCGTTTTACTTGAGTATTTTCTGTTAGGGTTTGTTATTTGGTGTGTGTTTAAGAGATGAGTTTTTTTGAGCAGTTGGTTTCATAGCAAAGTTGTGCAGAAAGTACAAGAATTCCAATGAAATTCCTGCTCCCACACCTGTACAACTTCTCCTTCTATCAACATCCCTACCACATTGGTTAAAATCAGAGGACTTAATGGGCATAGCAGTATCACCCATAATCCATAGTTTATATTAGGGTTCACCCTGATGTTGTACATTCTATGATTTTGAACAAATTATAAATATTTGTCCACCATGGTAATATCATACAAAATAGTTTAACTATCACAAAAATCCTCTGTACTCTGCCTACTCCTTCCTCCTTCCCATCTAACAACTGCTTAAGACTTTTTATTGTTGCTCAGTCACTCAGTCGTGTCCGACTCTTCCAGACTCTGTGGACTGCAGTACGCCAGGCTTCCCTGTCCTTCATCTCCCAGAGCTTGCTCAAACTAATGTCCATTGAGTCTGTGATGCCATCTAACTATCTCTTCCTCTGTTGTCCCATTCTCCTCCAGCCATCGATCTTTCCCAATGTTGGTTTTTTTCCAAGGAGTCAGCTCTTTGCATCAGATGGCCAGAGTACTGAGGCTTCAGCTCCAGCATCATTCCTTCTAATGAATATTCAGATTAATTTCCTCTAGGATTGACTGTTTTGATCTGTTTGCAGTCCAAGGGACTCTCAGGAGTCTTCTCCAACACCACAGTTCAAAAGCATCAATTTTTCAGTGCTCAGCTTTCTTTATAGTCCAAATCTCACATTCATACAAGACTCCTGGAAAAACCATAGCTTTGACTATATAGAACTTTGTTCGCAAAGTAATGTCTCTGTTTTTTAATGTGCTGCCTAGGTTGGTCATAGCTTTTCTTCCAAGGAGTAAGTGCCTTTTTGTTTCATGGCTATAGTCACCATCTGCAGTGATTTTTGAATGCAAGAAAATAAAAGCTGTCAGTTTCCCCGTCCATTTGACATGAAGTGATGGAACGGGAAAGAGGAAAGTGAAAAAGTTGTCTTAAAACTCAACATTCAGAAAACTAGGATCATGGCATCTGGTCCAATCACTTCATGCCAAATAGATGGGGAAACAGTGACAGACTTTATTTTTTGGGCTCCAAAACCATTGCAGATGGTGACTGCAGCCATGAAATTAAAAGCCCCTTGCTCCTTGGAAGAAAAGCTATGACCAAACTAGACAGAATATTAAAAAAGCAGAAACATTACTTTGCCAACAAAGGTCTGTCTAGTCAAAACTTTGGTTTTTCCAGAAATCATGTGTGGATGTGAGAGTTGGACTATAAAGAAAGATGAGTGTCAAAGAATTGATGCTTTTGAACTGTGGTGTTGGAGAAGACTCTTGAGAGTCCCTTTGACTGCAAGGAGATCCAACCAGTCCATCCTAAAGGAAATCAGTTCTGAATATTCACTGGAAGGACTGATGCTGAAACTGAAACTCCAATACTTTGGCCACCTGATGCAAAGAACTGACTCACTGGAAAAGACCCTGATGCTGGGAAAGATTGAAGGTGGGAGGAGAAGGGGATGACAAAAGATGAGATCATTGGATGGCATCACAGAATCAGTGAACAGGAGTTTGAGTAAGCTCCGGGAGTTCGTAATTGACAAGGAAGCCTGGCGTACTGCTCTACATAGGGTCACAAAGAGTCAGACACGACTGAGCTACTGAACTGAAGTGATGGGACAGGATGCCATGATCTATGTTTTTGAATGCCGAGTTTTAAGTCAGCTTTTTCACTCTCCTCTTTCACTTTCCTCAAGAGGCTCTTTAGTTCCTCTTCATTTTCTGCCATAAGGGTGGTGTCATCTGTATATCTGAGGTTATGAAATTTTCCCAGGAATCTTGATTCCAGCTTGTGCTTCATCCAGCTTGGCATTTTGCATGTTGCACTCTGCCTATAAGTTAAATAATTAGGGTGACAATATAGAGCTAGACGTACTCCTTTTACAATTTGGAGCCAATGTTTTGTTCCATGTCCAGTTCTAATTGTTGCTTCTTGACCTGCATATAGTTTTCTCAGGAGGCAAGTAAAGGAGTCTGGTATTCTCATCTTAAGAATTTTCCACAGTTTGTGAGATCCACAGAGTCAAAGGCTTCTATTTAGGCAATGAAGAAGAAGTAGATGTTTTTTCTTGAATTCTCTTGGTTTTTCTATGACCCAACAGATTTGATCTCTGTGTTACATAAATTGTACATATCCAGAGGATCTTCCAGACCCAGGGACTGAACTCAAATCTCCTGCTTGGCAGGTGGATTCTTTACCTCTGAGTCATCTGAGAAGTCCAAAAATACTCATAAATCTCAGTACAAACTGTGATAGATTCCACTGGCTTAAAAAGAGTAAATTGAAATGAATGAGTTATTGGTTTTGAAACAACTCAGTTTAACATTCATTACAAAAGGGTTGTCCATATATGATCACAAAGGTCAACCAAGTTTGGGAAACGTTTAGCTTGTCTTTCTTGCTCTTTCTTTATAAAAGCACATAATTTACCCTCTTAAACTAATTTAGAATTGTGACTTTGGCTTTTACTTTTACTACATCAAAAGACTTTATACCTTAGCTTAGGCTATATATTTTAATCTCAGTATTCAGGAGTCTGGGAACTTTACTAGTAACATCACAAATTGGAGGGAGAGCTTCAGGGAATGGGTACGTGACATTCAAGCACCATTTTCATAGAATTACCAATTTATGTTTGACTCCAGTCTTATTTTTCCTAATGTTCATTTCCTTTTCACTTTTCAAAGCACTGTCTATATATCTGAAAATTTTCAGTTTGATTTTATGAGGAATTAACACCATTTAAAGTAATCCTCAATGTTAATTACATAGAGAATCCAATCCACTATCCATGATCATTAACAGTTAATGTTTTGCATATGTTAATATTAAATTGTCACCTTGCTTTGAAAATTTTCTGCCTCTTTAAAAAGTAGCCAATTTTTTAAAATCAAATAATCTTAAAACACCAACCTTACAAAATGTATATTTTTTTATTCAATATTC
>SJYQ01000134.1:1061291-1076111 GCA_006410935.1 Redunca redunca | reverse complement strand
TCACATTAAGAGAATAAAATCCTATTTGTATAAAGACAAAATATTATATTAAAATGTGCATATTTCTTCAATTGTCCAATTTAAATAAAGATATCTTTAAATATTTGGTTCAATCATCAGAATAGGTCTTTGGAAACAGTAGAATAAGTCCACAGTGAGAAGAACTATTTTGTTCCTGTTGTGTCACATCTTTGATATGGTGGCAGTGTGTGCACTTAATGATCTTGTTTAAGTTGGCACAGCTCACAGTAGTCAAGCTTTCTGTGAATCAGTGTGCTACCATATCCATATGCTTTGAACCACTATGTTTAAGTAATGAACATGTTTCTTTCTAAGATCTAAGGGGTTGACAGAAACCTGAATATAAGATCATTTACCTCCAAGAGGTTGCTTAAGCAATCAAATAAGTCAGTGACATGGACATTGCCCATTAATATTCATTGAGATGGTGAGAAAGTATAAATCTTATAAGTGCTGTAGTTTTATAGGTCTTTGTGATCAGGATATCCTACAGAAAATAAAGATATTAATACTAAAATGCACTGTTTTGGATTAAAATAACTCCTTTTGCTCACAACCAGAATTATTTCTTTTTAAAAGTATTTTTGTTTTAAATTTTAAGCTTTTAATAAACAAAAGGATAGTACAGATGCTGAAATAATCAAGAAGATAAATGTTGAGGTACTATAAAGTTATGTAATTTTCACATTTTATCAGACTCAGCAGATAGCCAGTCTGAGAAAGAAATGTGTGATCTCTAATTATTTAAATGCTTCACAGAAGCAAAAATAGTAAACTGATTAGAGAAGTTATATTTTGGAATGATAGCAATAGAATTTATTCTGTCAGTAAATATTACAGAATATTTCCTGTAGCTCAAATGGTAAAAATATGCAACAGGAGACGTGGGTTTGGTCCTTTGGTTAGGAATATCACGTGGAGAAGGAAATGGCAACCCACTCCAGTATTCTTGCCTGGAGAATTCCATGGATAGAGGAGCCTGGTGGGCTATAGCCCATGGGGTCACAAAAACTCATATATAACTCAGTGACTAACACAAACCTCTAAATGAACACAGTCTCTTTCTGAATTATTTCACATAGAAATAATATAAATTTTACTTAAAATATTATAATTTGCTTTAGGCTAGACATTTTAATTGTTAGATAGTTAAATTGCTACGCTCTTAGCAATTATTGAGTAGTTTCAATATATTTGAGTGCTTCTACAGACATCTTCATATTAATTTATGTATAGCCCATCTTTGTTAATGTTTTAATAATTTATAAAGTATATTTTGGGTTTCCCTAGTAACTCAGCTGGAACACAATCTGCCTGCAATGCAGGAGACCCTGATTTGATTCCTGAGTCAGGAAGATCCCATGGAGAAGGGATAAGTTGCTGACTCTAGTATTCATGGCCTCCCCTGGTGGCTCAGACAAAAATCTGCCCGCAATACAGGAGACTTTGGTTTGATCCCTGGGTTGGAAACATCTAAAGAAGGAAATGGCAGCCAACTCCAGTATTCTTGCCTGGAAAATCCTATGCACAGTGAATCCTGGGGGGCTACAGTCCATGGAATCTCAAAGAATCGGACACGACTGAACAACTAAGCACAGACACACTTATATATATATATATATATATATAGTTATTCCATCCAAATTTTCAAGCTACTATGAAGTAAAACTTCAAGGGCAGTAATTAAGCATTTCTCTATTTCAGACTTGATTTATTTAGCATGGACATTTCACATGTGAGAAAAACAGAAGTTGATGATATAATTATGAAAAATGAAACTTCTGAAAAATACATTTTGTTAATGAAAGTGAAAGTGAAGTTCACTCAGTCATGTCCGACTCCTTATGACCCCAAGGACTATATACTCTAGGAATTCTCCAGGCCAGAATACTGTAGTTGTTAGCCTTTCCCTTCTCCAGGGGAATCTTCCCAACCCAGGGATTGATTCCAGATCTCCCACATTGCAGGTTGATTCTTTACCAGCTGAGTCACAAGGGAAGCCCAAGAATACTGGAGTGGGTAGCCTATCTCTTCTCCAGTGGATATTCCCAACCCAGGAATTGAACCAGGCTGTCATGCATTGCAGGCAGATTCTTTACCAACTGACCTATTAAGGAAGCCTTTATGAATTAATAATTCTATATATTTTTAAGAAACATTTTCTTACTATTTTTATTTCCATCATTGGCCTCATTTGTGTCAAAAATTTCATTAATCTATTTAAAATCAGTGATTTTCTCTAGATAAATATATTGGTAAGTAGACAGTCACTTTAGTCAACAAACAGAAAGTAATGCAAAGTCCAGAGGCAAATGCTGTAAAATAATAGGTAGGAGAGAAAAAAAAAAAAAAGAGGATCAGTAACTATGTACCACACACTATAAACCTTATTAATGATAATTTTACATTCAGGAATAAACATTTCTAGTGTAAAGTGAACATGGATTTATTGCTCTGGATAAAAACATGAATCTTTGTTTCACAAAGATAGATTGGTTGAAACTTCCAACATATTTTTAATTGTGTATAATCCTTTTCAACTAACATCCTGCGTATTGGAAGAGTCCCAGGTATGCTAGATAATGCATATGATTTATGTATGCCTTTACAGTCCAGATACTGAACTTAACAGTGATTATAGAATAATTTATACTGTACTCTTTATTCTGAGGAAATATGCTACTTAAATTTGCTTCAGAAAACTAGATTTAATAGGTTTCCTTCAATAATGAAAATAAGTACCAATTTATTCTTAGCAAGCATTAAAAATATATGACCCTTTGCATTAATTGTGACAGTTAATCTGTACAGTGTCACAGTGGATTATATTATTATTCTGGTTGTTATTATTGTTATTCTATTTTTCCTAGAGGAAAATAAACATTGCTGAAATAAATTACTGTTTTATCAATATAAAAATCTAAATAGCTAAATATACTTAAAGCTATGTACACACTGTTATATTTAAAGTTGATAAGCAACAAGGACTTACTGTAAAAAAAAAAGGCACTAAGGGAAAAAACTTCCATTTAATCAGCTAACTGGGGTACCCTAGTGGCTCAGCGGTAAAGAATCTGCCTGCAATGCAGGAAACACAGGTTAGATCCTGAGTTGGGAAAATCCCCTGGAGAAGGAAATGGCAACCCACTCCAGTATTCTTACCTTGAAATCCCATGGACAGAGGAGCCTAGTGGGCTGCAGTCCATGGCATCCCTGAAGAATCAGATGCAACTGAGTAGCTGAACAACAGAAAATCAGCTAAACCACCATATGAAGGCATGAAGAAACAAGATATTGCAGACATAAAAAAGAAAAGGTTATAGTAAGCTTTAGATCTATTTAGTTAAAAAAAAAAACCAAAACTATGTATCATAATTAAAATTTTGGTAATAGCCAAGTGTGGAGAAATAGGCATTACCATGTTGCCTATCTAGAATTACTTATAAAATTGAACATGCACACATTCTTCCTGTAACAGTTTATCTAGCAGGATTTTTTTTCACATGTTTGCGGGTGCATCTAACGATGTTCATTAACTGAAATTCTGTAGAGTACTATTTGTAACTATGCACACAAAATGTGTAAATAACCTGAATATCCTTTAGAGAGAGAGAGTGAAATTTGCTCAGTCATGTCTCACTCTTTGCGACCCCATGAACTATATAGCCCATGGAATTCTCCAGACCAGAATACTGGAGTGGGTAGCTTTTCCCTTCTCTAGGTGATCTTCCCAACCCAGAGATCAAACCTAGGTCTGCTGCATTGCAGGTGGATTCTTTTACTAGAAGGGAAGCCTGAATATCCTTTAATAGAAGACTGAAATGTTAAGGATCAGTTTTTACTCTAAATGAATGTACTTTTATTGTAGGTCTTTATAAACAGGAAACTAAAACAGTAATAGATTTAATAAAAGTGATTTTAATGTTACTGTATGCTAAACACTGTAGTAATACTTTATATTCACATGTAATTTAATCCTTAAACAACTCTGATGAAGATACCATTAACTACCTTTGTTAAACAGATACGATGAAATGGAAGGGCAGAGAACCATCGTTTGTATTGCCAGAAATACTGGTATTGAGTAGTTCGGGCATATCACATTCCCAAGTTTGTGTTCTTACGTACTTCACTCAAATTGTAGAAATCAAAATAATGTCAAATGTGGCTGAGTAGAGTTCATGTAATAAGCTCTTCACCTTTCATTCTACCTTACTTGCTTTGCACTTATACTGAGAAGAAGTACATGATTTTGTATAAGTACATGATTTTGTATAAGTTTGAAACTGGCAATCAGGAAATTAAGAAATCCCTTTGTCTGTGATTGTAACCTGAGTATTTAGTTCTTTTAAGAGACAGAAAAGGACCGATTATGACTTGCAAACTTAAAACTTATTTCTGACATGATCTCCTTTGAAATATTTTAATTTTGTCCATATGGCTTTTCAACCCTAGTGTAAAAAGTTCAATACATGTTGGTCCTAAAACAAATAATCATTTAAAATATAAATTATTTTTATTTCCTCTATAAAAACAAAACATTTTAACACATTCATCTGTTCTTAAAGCTCATCTTAGTAGTGGAAGAATCTGTGTAAAACCTAACAGCTGCAAATATAAATATAGAATCAGACGCAGTCTTTAAAACATAAAGGTTGGAAATGTGTTACTGCTCAACACAAGAGACCATAAATGATAGTGCTATGTCATAGAAATTGCAATTTTAGAAATTGAATTTAATGCTAAATTATCTCTGAAGAAAATGCTTGTTATTCATAGTCACTTATAGTGCACTACACTTTTCTTGTGTGAATATGTCCACATGTGACTTATACCCCTAAAGAAAAGTCAATAAAAGTATACTTGGTTTTTGGTTTCTTTCTTATCAATAGATATACNTGAAAATTTATTATATCTGCTAAGATAGAGAAATGCCTTCATATATTATCAACAATAGAAATAGAAATAACTTAAAACTGTTTTATAACTAAACAAAAGTCATTAATGGCATTTCTTGCAAGGATGATGTTCTTTGTATATAAGTTAAATAAGCAGGGTGACAATATACAGCCTTGACATGCTCCTTTTCCTATTTGGAACCAGTCTGTTGTTCCATGTCCAGTTCTAACTGTTGCTTCCTGACCTACATACAGGTTTCTCAAGAGGCAGGTCAGGTGGTCTGGTATTCCCATCTCTTTCAGAATTTTACACAGTTTCTTGTGATCCACACAGTCAAAGGCTTTGGCCTAGTCAATAAAGCAGAAATAGATGTTTTTCTGGAACTCTCTTGCTTTTTCCCTGATCCAGCAGATACTGGCAATTTGAGCTCTGGTTCCTCTGCCTTTACTAAAACCAGCTTGAACATCTGGAAGTTAACGGTTCACGTATTGCTAAAGCCTGGCTTGGAGAATTTTGAGCATTACTTTACTAGCATGTGAGATGAGTGCAATTGTGTGGTAGTTTGAGTGTTCTTTGGCATTGTCTTTCTTTGGGATTGGAATGGAAACTGACCTTTTCCAGTCCTGTGGCCACTGCTGAGTTTTCCAAATGTGCTGGCATATTGAGTGCAGCACTTTGACAGCATCATGTTTCAGGATTTGAAATAGCTCAACTGGAATGCCATCACCTCCACTAGCTTTGTTCATAGTGATGCTTTCTAAGGCCCACTTGACTTCACATTCCAGGATGTCTGGCTCTAGGTGAGTGATCACACCATCGTGATTATCTTGGTCGTGAAGATCTTGTTTATACAGTTCTTCTGTGTATTCTTGCAATCTCTTCTTAGTATCTTCTGCTTCTCTTAGTATATCATGAGAAACACTGGGCTGGAAGAAGCTGGAATCAGGATGCCAGAGGAAATATCAATAACCTCACATATGCAGATGACACCACCTTTATGGCAGAAAGTGAAGGGGAACTAAAGAGCCTCTTGATAAAAATGAAAGAGGAGAATGAAAAAGTTGGCTTAAAGCTCAACCTTCAGAAAACGAAGATCATGGCATCTGGTCCCATCACTTCATGGGAAATAAATGGGGAAACAGTGCGAACAGTGTCAGACTTTATTTTGCTGGGCTCCAAAATCACTGCAGATGATGATTGCAGCCATGAAATTAAAAGATGCTTGCTCCTTGGAAAGAAAGTCATGACCAATCTAGATAGCTAGTTAAAAAGCAGAGATATTGCTTTGCCAACAAATGTCTGTCTAGTCAAGGCTATGGTTTTTCCAGTGGTCATGTATGGATGTAGGAGTTGGACAGTGAAGAAAGATGAGCACCAAAGAATTGATGCCTTTGAACTGTGGTGCTGGAGAAGAATCTTGCAAGTCCCTTGGACTGCAAGGAGATCAAACCAGTCCATCCTAAAGTAGATCAGTCCTGGGTGTTCATTGGAAGGACTGATGCTGAGGCTGAAACTCCAGTACTTTGGCCACCTCATGGGAAGAGTTGACTCATTGGAAAAGACCCTGATGCTGGGAGGGATTGGGGGCAGGAGGAGAAGGGAACGACAGAGGATGAGATGACTGGATGGCATCAGCGACTTGATGCACGTGAGTTTGGGTGAACTCCGGTAGTTGGTTATGGACAGGGAGGCCTGGCATGCTGTGATTCATGGGATCGCAAAGTCGGACATGACTGAGCGACTGAACTGAAGTGAACTTGCAAGAATAGAATTGGTAATGAACATCTGGTATTATATGGAGTGTGAGATGATATTGAATTTCTTTTTCCTTAGACCTCCTGTGTCCTTTTTCTACTCCTTTATAAAAATAAATACGTAAAATTGTAGTCATTTGTGATGCTTACATTAATGTGAAATAATCACAGTTTAGCCTCTTATGTTTCCTTTACTGGTATATTTTTCAGAGTTAAAATAATTATTTTGGATATAACCCACGTGATTACCAAAGATGTTAAAATTCAGAGACAAAAAACAGTAGTGCACCAATATATTTTTCCATCTTCAGTGCAGAGATTCTGTAAAAGGAAAGACTCCTATAATGAAACTGAAGAAAATTGTGATCTTAATTCAAAGATATTTGATTATGCCTTTTCATGGAAGAAGAACACTATAGATTTATCTACTAGGTAATAAGGCAATGGACAGTAAAAAAGAATGAAGAAAAGAATATTAGAAGAAATAAATATTTTTGAACGTTATATGATTTAAATGCCTGAAAACACTTTTTTCTCATTACATTTGAGTTATATTTTCCAATTTAAAAATAAGGAAATTGAGTTAACAAGAAGTTAAAGATCTTACTCATGTACATATACATAGTAGGAAGAGAAGGTTTTGACCCAAACCTGTTTAACTTCCAGACAAGTTTTTGTTTGTTTCTCTTAATAGGTTCATGTAAAACAATATGGATTCCAGGAAGGGAGACTAACAGCACAAAACAAGGGTTTAGAAACAGTGTTAGGTGTATGTGGCTATTTAAAATATAATAAAAATGCTTAAATTGTGAATAGCTTAGTAAGATTAGTCAACTAGCTGTTTCCTGAAAGTGCAGTTGAGGACCATATACAGACCATTCAGTTCAGTTCAGTTCAGTCACTCAGTCGTGTCTGACTCTTTGCGACCCCAGGAATCACAGCACGCCAGATCTCCCTGTCCATCACCAACCCGCAGAGTTCACTCAAACTCACGTCCATCGAGTCAGTGATGCCATCCAGCCATCTCATCCTCTGTTGTCCCCTTCTCCTCCTGCCCCCAATCCCTCCCAGCATCAGAGTCTTTTCCAATGAGTCAACTCTTCACATGATCTGGCCAAAGTACTGGTGTTTCAGCTAAACCATCATTCCCTCCAAAGAAATCCCAGGTCTGATCTCTTTCAGAATGGACTGGTTGGATCTCCTTGCAGTCCAAGGGACTCTTGAGAGTCTTCTCCAACACCACAGTTCAAAAACATCAATTCTTCAGCGCTCAGCTGTCTTCACAGTCCAACTCTCACATCCATACATGACCACAGGAAAAACCATAGCCTTGACTAGACAGACCTTTGTTGGCAAAGTAATGTCTCTGCTGCTCAATATGCTATCTAGGTTGCTCATAACTTTTCTTCCAAGGAGTAAGCGTCTTTTAATTTCATGGCTGCAATCACCAGCTGCAATGATTATGGAGCCCCCCAAAATAAAGTCTGACACTGTTTCCCCATCTATTTCCCATGAAGTGATGGGATGTGACCAGATGCCATAATCTTCATTTTCTGAATGTTGAGCTTTAAGCCAACTTTTTCACTCTCCTCTGTCACTTTCATCAAGAGGCTTTTTAGTTCCTCTTCACTTTCTGCCATAAGGGTGGTGTCATCTGCATATCTGAGGTTATTGCTATTTCTCCTGGCAATCTTGATTCCAACTTGTGCTTCTTACAGCCCAAAATTTGGCATGACGTACTCCACATAGAAGTAAGAAGAGTGACAATATACAGCCTAGATGTACTCCTTTTCCTATTTGGAACCAGTCTGTTGTTCCATGTCCAGTTCTAACTGTTGCTTCCTGACCTGCATACAGGTTTCTCAAGAGGCAGGTCAGGTGGTCTGGTATTCCCATCTCTTTCAGAATTTTACACAGTTTCTTGTGATCCACACAGTCAAAGGCTTTGGCCTAGTCAATAAAGCAGAAATAGATGTTTTTCTGCAACTCTCTTGCTTTTTCCCTGATCCAGCAGATACTGGCAATTTGAGCTCTGGTTCCTCTACCTTTTCTAAAACCAGCTTGAACATCTGGAAGTTAACGGTTCATGTATTGCTGAAGACTGGCTTGGAGAATTTTGAGCATTACTTTACTAGCGTGTGAGACTAGTGCAATTGTGCAGTAGTTTGAGCATTCTTTGGCATTGCCTTTCTTTGGGACTGGAATAAAAACTGACCTTTTCCAGTCCTGTGGCCACTGCTGAGTTTTCCAAATTTGCTGGCATATTGAGTGCAGCACTTTCACAGTATCATCTTTCAGGATTTGAAATAGCTCCACTGGAATTCCATCACTTCCACTAGCTTTCTTCGTAGTGCTGTCTTCTAAGGCCCACTTGACTTCACATTCCAGGATTTCTGGCTCTAGGTGTATGATCACACCTCTTTATTATCTTGGCCGTGAATATCTTGTTTGTAGAGTTCTTCTGTGTATTTTTGCCACCTTTCTTAATATCTTCTGTTTCTGTTAGGTCCATACCATTTCTGCCCCTTATTGAGCCCATCTTTGCATGAAATGTTCCCTTGGTATCTCACATTTTCTTGAAGAGATCTCTAGTCTTTCCCATTCTGTTGTTTGCCTCTATTTCTTTGCATTGATCACTGAGGTAGGCTTTCTTATCTCTTCTTGCTATTCTTTGCAAATCTGCATTCAGATGCTTATATCTTTCCTTTTCTCCTTTGCTTTTTGCTTATCTTCTTTTCACAGCTTGTAAGGCCTCCTCAGACAGCTTTTTTGTATTTCTTTCCCAATGGGATGGTCTTGATCCCTGTCTCCTGTACAATGTCATGAACCTCCACCCATAGTTCATCAGGCACTCTATCTATCAGATCTAGGCCCTTAAATCTATTTCTCACTTCCACTGTATAATCATAAGGGATTTGATTTAGGCCATACCTGAATGGTCTAGTGGTTTTCCCAACTTTCTTCAATTTAAGTGTGAATTTGGCAATAAGGAGTTCATGATCTGAGTCACAGTCAGCTCCTGGTCTTTTTTTTGTTGACTGTATAGAGCTTCTCCATCTTAAGAGTGTTTTTTAAAGGCATATTCTGCATCCTGCTGCTGCTGCAAAGTCATTTCAGTCATGTCTGACTCTGTGTGACCCCATAGACAGCAGCCCACTAGGCTTCGCCGTCCCTGGGATTCTCTAGGCAAGAACACTGGAGTGGGTGCCATTTCCTTCTCCAATGCATGAAAGTGAAAGTGTAGCCATCGCTCAGTCGTGTCCGACTCCTAGCTACCCCATGGACTACAGCCTACCAGGCTCCTGTGTCCATGGGATTTTCTAGGCAAGAGTACTAGAGTGGGGTGCCATTGCCTTCTCCATAGATTCTCGGTCCTACACCAAATCAATTAATCAAAATCTTTAGTATAAGAATGTAGTCAGAGATGATAAGAGTAGTTCAGTAATTCACTGCTTAAAATCAAATACACACAAAAACAGATGATCAATTCTGATCATTAAAAATTATTATTAACTTTATTTTTGTAGTTAATGGATGATGCCTATTACAGTATTTAATAAAAGCATACTTAGTAAATGTACATACATATTTGAATGTAAATATATACAAAGTAGTTATGTTGAAGAAGTATGATTAATCAACATTAAATGCATATTTTATCTTCTAACAGGTATTGTAGCTGTGATCATCTTTTTCTAAACTTGAATACAAATTTAGATATCATTTGTAATATTTTACTTACTTTATTTGGCACAAAATCTTAAAGTCATTTAAAAAATTCTCAAGGCAGTGGCACCCCACTCCAGTACTCTTGCCTGGAAAATCCCATGGATGGAGGAGCATGGTAGGCTGCAGTCCATGGGGTAGCTAAGTGTTGGACATGACTGAGCAACTTCACTTTCACTTTCCACTTTCATGCATTGGAGAAGGAAATGGCAACCTACTCCAGTATTCTTGCCTGGAGAATCCCAGGGACAGGGGAGCCTGGTGGGCTGCCGTCTATGGGGTCGCCCAGAGTCGAACATGACTGAAGCGACTTAGCAGCAGTAGCAGCAGCAGATATAAAGACTAGAGGTATCTTCAAGAAAATTACAGATACTGAGAGGACATTTCATGCAAAGATGAACACAGTTAAGGACAGAAACAGTATGGACCTAACAAATGCAGAAGATATCAAGAAGAGGTGGCAGGAATACACAGAACTATACAAAAAAGATCTTAATGACCCAGATAACCACAATCGTGTGAGCACTCACCTAGAACCAGACATCCTGGTGTGTGAAGTCAAGTGGGCCTTAAGAAGCATCACTACAAACTAGTTAGTGGAGGTGATGGAATTCCAGTTGAGATATTTCAGATCCTAAATGATGGAGTGGAGGTGATGGAATTCGAGGTGAGCTATTTCAAATCCTAAAAGATGATGCTGTTAAAGTGTTGCACTCAACATGCCAGCAAATTTGGAAAACAGCCGTGGCCACAGGACTGGAAAAGGTCAGTTTTCATTCCAATCCCAAAGAAAGGCAACACCAAAGAATGCTCAAACTACTGCACAATTGCACTCATCTCACATGGTAGCAAAGTGATACTCTCTCTAAGCAAGGGTTCAACAGTAAGTGAACCGAGAACATCCAGATATTCAAGCTGGGTTTAGAAAAGAGATCAAATTGCCAACATCCGTTGAATCATTGAAAAAGCAAGAGAGTTCCAGAAAAACATCTACTTCTGCTTCATTGACTATGCCAAAACCTTTGACTGTGTGGATCACAACAAACTGTGGAAAATTCTTAATGAGATGGGAATACCAGACTACCTTCCCTGCTTCCTGATAAATCTGTATGCAGGTCAAGAAGCAACAATTAGAACCATGCATGGAACAATGGACTGGTTACAAATAGGGAAAGGAGTACGTCAAGGCTGTATATTGTCACCCTGCTTATTTAACTTATATGCAGAGTACCTCATGCCAAATGTTGGGCTGTAAGAAACACAAGCTGGAATCAAGATTGCCAGGAGAAATGTCAAGAACTTCAGATATACAGATGACACCACCATTATAGCAGAAAGTGAAGAGGAACTAAAGAGCCTCTCAATGAAAGTGAAAGAGGAGAGTGAAAAAGCTGGCTTAAAACTCAACATTCAGAAAATTAAGATCATGGCATCCCGTTGCATCACTTCATGGCAAACAGATGAGAAAACAGTGGAAATAGTTAGAGAGTTTATTCTAGGGGGCTCCAAAATCACTGAAGATGGTGAATGTAGCCATGATATTAAAAGATGCTTGCTCCTTGGAAGGAAAGCTGTGACCAACCTAGATAGCATATTGAAAAGCAGAGACCTTACTTTGCTGACAAAGGTCCTTCTAGTCAAAGCTATGGTTTTTCCAGTAATCGTGTATTGATGTGAGAGTTGGATCATAAAAAAGCTGAGTGCCAAAGAATTGATGCTTTTGAACTGTGGTTTTGAAGAAGACTTTTGAGAGTCCCTTGGACTGCAAGGAGATCCAACCAGTCAATCTTAAAGGAAGAAAGTCCTGAATATTCATTGAAAGGACTGATGCTGAAGCTGAACCTCCAATACTTGGGCCACCTTCTGCAAAGAACTGAGTCATTGGAAAAGACCCTGATTCTGGGAAAGATTGAAGGCAGGAGGAGAAGGGAACAACAGAGGATAAGAGGGTTGGTTGGATGGCATCACTGAGTCGATGGACCTGAGTTTGAGCAATCTCCATGAGTTGGTGATGGACAGGGAATCCTGGCGTGCTGCAGTCCATGGGGTCACAAAGAGTTGGACATAACTGATATCAGTATTGATTTGTGGATTCTTGTTTTAATCAGTTGGTTATACTTTGTTTCATAGCTTATTTTGATCTTAAATGTTCCCAGAATAGGCTTCATTCTGGCTGGCTCTTGTGTCTTTATGACATGTCCCCATCTTTATTGAACATTTTCTGGCACAGTATTCTAGGGCCTCATCCTGTTATTTTCTCTAGAATCATTGTTCTAAGGATCTCTGATTACTTTTTGGGTAGAATATGTAACCCCAAACTGGGATCTAGATATTCTAATTGCTACTCTAGTGTTACTGCTATGAGACCTTTTCAGTGGACATATCTGTAAACACACCTACACATAATATCTATTTCTACCCTTCCGTTTTCCTCTATCTGTTGAAAACCTTGAGTTCATACTAATGATTCAAAATCCAGTCCAAATGGCTTCTGTGCTACAGGCTACAGCTGTCTAGCATTCTCTGTCTCCCAAGTATGGGGTCCCTTAAGGGGCTGCATTTCCTGCTGTGCATTTGGCTGTCTTAAAGGAGAATAAGACAAAAGTGGAGAAAAATAGTAGTTAACCACTACCCTAATGAGGCTTTCAACAATTTCAAGACAATTTCTCCTACCCAAGAGAGTAGTAAAGTTGTAGCCTCTGTTTCAGTTGAATCTGGAGAGTACATTAACAGTATCAGCCATCCCAAAGAAATGACTACAGGCTTCCCTTGTGGCTCAGATGGTAAAGAATCTGCCCAGGAGGCCTGAGGCCAAGCCCTGGGTTAGGAAGATCTCCTGGAGTGGGGAATGGCTATCCGCTCCAGTATTCTTGCCTGTGAAATCCCAATGACAGATGGGCCTGGTGGGCTACAGCTCATGGGGTCACAAAGAGTCAGATATAACTGAACAACTAACACTCACCTCCAAAGATAACTACAGACCCATGTAATATAGCAGGAAAGGTCCCAAGTGTGGATCAAAATGAGTAAGATGAACATCCCTGGATGCAGCTGTGGGAGCCACATATACACACACAGACACACATACACATATTTATATATACACACACATTTATATACGATACTGGTTTCTTAGGGCTGGTATAACAAATCACCACACACTTGGTGGCTTGAAAGAAAACAGAAATATATTTTCTCACAGTTTCTGAAATAAACTTGAAAATATAAACATAAGAAATTTACACTTATTATTTTTTGTTTTCAGTTTTTTGTTTATTTTTCAGTTGCTCTGTGATTTCAGATTATGGTTTGTGGTATATATATAATAAGTAATTATAAAACTGATCATTAAAACATCTTATTTCTAAGTATGTTAGGAGTTTCTTGTAGAGCATTGGGTTAAGATTGTTTTTCCCCTTAGATAATCAGTGCCTGTTTAGGATTTAGCAGCTTAAGATATGCAAATCCAGTGTAAATAAAAGCATGAATATGGTTCATCCTGTTCAAAGAATTCCTTTACTAGAGATTGTATTTAAGTGCTTGATAAATAAAACATCATATTAACAAAAAATAAAATAAAATAAAAAAATAAAAAATTCCCAGAACACAGTCTCAATCAAAAACGCAGTATAAAGCTATGGAGCAACAGTTCAATCTACATTGAAAGATATGGCCTTCTCTCTTATCTGTATCTGATGCCAAAGTTTGGGGAGAGGATGAAATGGACTTTTCCTTTTTTTCATGATTCTGACTCCTCAGGTTGCTAACTGAAGCTTCAGTGATCTTGGAGCTAGCTTGTAGGAAGGGAGAAACTGCAAGAGAAAGGACAAGGCATTTTCTTAATTACTGGTGGCTTTCTTCTTTGAGGGGCTTGCAATATTTAAACTTGATTTCTCTCACTGGTACTTTTTGGGTTCATTAGGGTGCTTTTCTGCTCCAGCCCTTTGGTTCCACCTTAGCCCTGTTTTTCTGGTTATCCACTTCTCCAGTATTCTGGTTGTTAGAGTCTTCTTCTTTTAGTTCTCCTGTACAATGGTTTCTTCAGTTTTTTCAGTAACGTTTTAGAACTGAAGAAACTTCAACTTTCTTGGGCTTGAGAAAGACACTTGTTTTCTTTTCTGTTTTATTAACTTTATTCTTATTTTTATCTGTAAATTTATCATACAGAGAACTGTTTTATATACATTTTGAGATATCATGTCTATAGTATCGGAACATCAGAGAGAAATGAAATAATCCTATTTTGCAAGTAATTTATATGTTTATAATTATATGTGTATATTATGTATGTATTTAGAGTGGAAAGGAAAAGGGAAAAAAGGAAGGCAGGCATGACTGCTCAGCTATTTTCTGGTGATTTTATTCAATAGTATAATACATTTTAAGTTTAAATGATATTATATTTTAATTATAATACATT
>SJYQ01000134.1:1018302-1052685 GCA_006410935.1 Redunca redunca | reverse complement strand
GTCATATTTTTAGAAATATAGAGATAACATGAGAATATGGAGTCAAGTAAAAGTGTGACATATGAAACAGTTGAGGGAACTTGGAATATTTAGCTTGAGAAAGCCTGAGGGACAAAGATATCTTTAAATGTGGAACAGCTGTCATATGGAAGATATTTTTCCCTCTATCTTCCTTAGAACTCTGATTAATAACATGTCAAAGATGAATTTTATACTTATAATGATACTCAAACAACCCCAAATAATAACTGTAATTGGAATTAAAAAAAAGATTTAAAATGTTTCTGCCAGTATTCTTTAGCCTTCTATAGTTACTTCTTTTTCTTAAAACTGGGATTAGATTTAAAGCTTTCTTGTTTCCTTTGATATAATAATTACATTTACTTTCAGTCATTAAAAAGTCAGCCAGTTAACTACTTTCTGTTTGTCATATTATTCATTTACTTATTAAGGTGTTAACTATGTTATAAGCATCTGTACTTTGTAAAACCTAAAAACACCTGTGAGGAAATCATAAGAGACCCTGTTGAAATAGTTTCTTCTTGTCAGAGAATGTGCCTAGGTGCTAGATTAAGGGAATGAAAATAAAATTCAGCAAATTAATTTTTTTAATTGATATGAGTGTTTAAGAAGGTGAAGATACTTCACATACTACCAGTGTGAGTACTTGTACTTAATGCACTTGTCCAATCCCATACAATGTGTAAAAACAAAAGTGTACCCCACTTTGTAAACAATACATTTTGGGTGGCTGTGATGTGTCAATGTAGGTTCATCAAGTTTAACAAATGTACAATTATGGTGGGATTGTGGATAATGGAAGAAGCTGTGAATGGGTGGGATAAGGGAGTTTATGGGAAATCTCTGTACATACCTTTCAGTTTTGCTGCAATTCTAAAATTGCTATAAAAAATCTTTAAAAGTAAGTATAGTAAATATTCTGTTCTCTAAATGGCTCATTCCCCAATTTACTGGATTTACACACTGATACAAAATTGACATCTATAAACTGTATTAAAAATTTATTAAAATACATAATGATGTTGAAAACTTTTTGATGTTAAATAGTTATGACAGATTTTAAAGATTTTCACGAAGGTTTTTCTGGGTTCAATTCAGTTCAGTTGCTCAGTTGTGTCTGACTCTTTGCAATCCTGTGGACTGCAGCATGCCAGACTTACCTGTCCATCATCAACTCACAAAGTTGCTCAAACTCATGTCCTTTAAGTCGGTGATGCCATCCACCCACCCCATCCTCTGTCATCCCCTTGTCCTCCTACCTTCAGTCTTTCCCAGCATCAGGGTCTTTTCCAAGGAGTCATTTTTCACATCAGGTGGCCAAAGTATTGGAGTTTCAGCGTCAGCATCAGTCTTTCCAATGAATATTCAGGACTGATCTCCTTTAAGATTGATTTATTTGATCTTTTTGCAGTCCAAGGGACTCACAAGAGTCTTCTCCAACACCACAGTTCCAAAGCATCAATTCTTCAGCAATCTTTCTATTCCAGCTTTCACATCCATACATGACTACTGGAAAAACCATAGCTTTGACTTGATGGACCCTTGTTGGCAAAGTAATGTCTCTGCTTTTTAATATGCTGTCTAGGTTGGTAATAGCATTTAGCCAAGGAGCAAGCATCTTTTAATTTCATGGCTACAGTCACCATCTACAGTGGTTTTGGAGCCCCCCAAAATAAAGTCTGCCACCAGACTTTATTTCCACCGTTTCCACTGTTTCCCCATCTATTTGCCATGAAGGGATGAGACCAGATGCCATGTTTTTGCTTCTTAAATGTTGAATTTTAAACCAGCCATTTCAGTCTCCTCTTTCACTTTCATCAAGAGCTTCGTTAGTTCTTCGCTTTCTGCCATAAGAGTGGTGTCATCTACATATCTGATGTTATTGATATTTTTCCTGGCAATCTTGATTCTACCTCGTGCTTCATCCAGCTGGGCATTTCACATGAGGTACTCTGCATATACGTTAAATAAGCAGGGTGACAATATACAGCATTGATATACTCCTTTCCCAATTTGGAACCAGTTTGTTGTTCCATGTCCAGCCTAACTCTTGCTTCTTATCCTGCATACAGATTTCTCAAAGGCAGGTAAGGCGGTTAGGGATCCCCATCTCTTTAAGAATTTTCAACAGTTTGTTGTGATCTATACAATCAAAGGCTTTGGCATAATCATAAAGCAGAAGTAGATGTTTTTCTGGAATTCTCTTTTTGGATGATCCAGCAGATGTTGGCTGTTTTATCTCTGGTTTCTACTAATGTGGGCAAGAATCCTTCAGAAGAAATGGAGTAGCCCTCATAGTCAACAAAAGAGTCTGAAATGTAGTACTTGGGTTCAGTCTCAAAAATGACAATGTCAGATGTTCTTCATTAAACATTTATCTGAAGATTTTTAAGTATATAACTTTGAAAGAATCTATTTCATGAGTGCAATTTTTCAAATTAGTACTATATTGTGAAATGTAACGTTACTGCTGTCTTCATNNAGAATGTACAGGGTAAAATGGAAATTGATTCCACAGCCCGTGTGAAGTTCATTTAGTTCAGTTCAGTTGCTCAGTCGTGTCTGAATCTTTGCAACTCCATGGACTGCAGCACATCAGGCCTCCCTGTCCATTATGAACTCCCAGAGTTTACTCAAACTCATGTCCATTGAGTTGGTGATACCATCCAACCATCTCATCCTCTGTCACCCTTTCTCCTCCTGCCTTCAGTCTTTCCCAACTCAGGGTCTTTTCAAATGAGTCAGCTCTTCACGTCAGGTGGCCAAGGTATTGAGTTTCAACTTCAACATCCGTCCTTCCAATGACTATTCAGGACTGATTTCCTTTAGGATGGACTGGTTGGATCTCCTTGCAATCCAAGAGACTCTCAAGAGTCTTCTCCAACACTACAGTTCAAAAGCATCAATTTTTTGTGGCTCACTTTCTTTATAGTCCAACTCTCACATCCATACATGACTACTGGAAAAGCCATAGCCTTGACTAGATGGAACTTTGTTGACAAAGTAATGTCTCTGCATTTTAATATGCTGTCTAGGTTAGTCATAACTTTTCTTCCAAGGAGTAAGCATTGTTGAATTTTATGGCTGCAGTCATCATCTCCAGTGATTTTTTTTCAGCCCCCCAAAATAAAGTCTGCCACTGTTTCTGCTGTTTCCCCATCTATTTGACATGAAGTGATGGGACCAGATGCCATAATGGTTTTCTGAATGTTGAGCTTTAAATCAACTTTTTTACTTTCCTCTTTCAGTTTCATCAAGAGGCCCTTTAGTTCTTCTTTGTTTTCTACCATAAAGGTGGTGTCATCTGCATATCTGAGGTTAGTGATATTTCTCCCAGGAAATTTGATTCCAGCTTGTGATTCATTCAGTCTGGCATTTCTCATGATGTACACTGCATATAAGTTAAATAAGCAGGGTGACAATATACAGCCTTGACATAACGCCTTTTCCTATTTGGAACCACTCTGTTGTTCCATGTCCAGTTCTAACTGTTGCTTCTTGACCTGCATACAGATTTCTCAAGAGGCAGGTCAGCTGGGCTGGTATTCCCACCTCTTGAAGAATTTTCCACAGTTTATTGTGATCCACACAGTCAAAGGCTTTGGCATAGTCAATAAAGCAGAATTCAATGTTTCTCTGGAACTCTCTTGCTTTTTTGATGATCCAGCGGATGTTGGCAATTTGATCTCTGGTTCCTCTCCCTCTACTAAAACAAGCTTGAACATCAGGAAGTTCACAGTTCATGTATTGTTGAAGCCCATCTTGTAGAATTTTGAGCATTACTTTATTAGTGCGTGAGATGAGTGCAATTGTGCAGTAGTTTGAGCATTTTTTGGCATTGCCTTTCTTTGGGATTGGAATGAAAACTGACATTTTCCAGTCCTGTGGCCACTGCTGAGTTTTCCAAATTTGCTGACATATTGAGTGCAGCACTTTCACAGTGTCATCTTTTAGGATTTGAATAGGTCTACCGGAATGTCATCACTTCCACTAACTTTGTTCATAGTGATGTTTTGTAAGGCCCACTTGACTTCTCGTTCCAGGATGTCTGGCTCTAGATGAGTGATCACACCATCGTGATTATCTGGGTCGTGAAGAGCTTTTTTGTACAGTTCTTCTGTGTATTCTTGCCACTTCTTCTTAATATCGTCTGCTTCTGTTAGGTCCCTACCATTTTTTGCATGAAATATTCCCGCGGTATCTCTAATTTTCTTGAAGAGAACTCTTGTCTTTCCCATTGTATTGTTTTCCTCTATTTCTTTGCACTCATCACTGAGCAAGGCTTTTTTACCTATCCTTGCTATTCTTTGGAACTCTGCATTCAAATGGGTATATCTTTCCTTTTATCTTTTGCTTTTACTTCTCTTTTCACAGCTATTTGTAAGTCCTCCTGAGACAGCCATTTTGCTTTTTTGCATTCCTTTTTCTTGGGGATGCTCTCCTGTATAATGTCATGAACCTCTGTCCATAGTTCATCAGGCACTCTATTTATCAGATCTGGTCCCTTAAATCTATTTCTTACTTCCAGTGTATAATCGTAATGGATTTGTTTTAGGTCATACTTGAATGGTCTAGTGGTTTTCCCTACTTTCTTCAATTTAAGTCTGAATTTGGCAATAAGGAGTTCATGATCTGAGCCACAATCTGAGCCACAATCCCAGTCTTGTTTTTGCTGACTGTATAGAGCTTCTCCATCTTTGGCTGCAAAGAATATAATCAGTCTGATTTCGGTGTTGACCATCTGGTGATGTCCATGTGTAGAGTCTTCTCTTTTGTTGTTGGAAGAGGGTGTTTGCTATGAACAGTGCGTTCTCTTGGCAGAACTCTATTAGCCTTTGCCCTGCTTCATTCTGTACTCCAAGGCCAAATTTGCCTGTTACTCCAGGTGTTTTTTGACTTCTTACTTTTGCATTCCAGTCCCCTATAATGAAAAGGACATCTTTTTTGGGTGTTAGTTCTAAAAGGTCTTGTAGGTCTTCATGGAACAGTTCAACTTGAGCTTCTTCAGAATTACTGGTCAGGATATAGACTTGGATTACCGTGATATTGAGTTGTTTGCCTTGGAAACAAACAGAGATCACTCTGTTGTTTTTGAGATTGCATCCAACTACTGCATTTTTGACTCTCGTTGACTATGATGGCTACTCCATTTCTTCTGAGGGATTCTTGCTCATGGTAGTAGATATAATCATAATCTGAGTTAGATTCACCCATTCCAGTTCATTATAGTTCCCTGATTCCTGAAATGTGGACATTCACTCTTGCTATCTCCTTTTAACCACCTCCAATTTGCCTTGATTCATGGACCTAACATTCCAGGTTCCTATGTAATATTGCTCATTTCATCATTGGATCTTGCTTCCATCACCAATCACATCAACAACTGGGTGATGTTTTTGCTTTGGCTCCATCTGTTCATTCATTTGGAGTTAGGTCTCCACTGATTTCCAGCAGCATATTGGGCACCTACTGACCTGGGAAGTTCATCTTTCAGTGTCCTATCTTGTTGCATTTTCATACTGTTCATGGGGTTCTCAAGGCAAGAATACTGAAGTGTTTGCCATTCCCTTCTCCAGTGGAGTGTTTTGTCAGAACGCTCCACCATGACCTGTCCATCTTGCTTGGCCCTACATGGCATGCTTCATAGTTTCATTTTGTTGGACAAGGCTGTGGTCCTTGTGATCAGATTGGTTACTTTTCTGTGATTGTGATTTTCAGTCTGTCTGCTCTCTGATGGAGAAGGATGAGAGGCTTATGGAAGCTTCCTGATGGGATAGACTGACTGAAGGGGAAACTGGGTTTTGTTCTGGTGGGCAGGGCCATGCTCAGTAAATATTTAATCCAATTTTCTGTTAATTAATGGAGCTGTATTTCTTCCCTCCTATTTACCTGGGTCCAAACTATGGTGGAGGCAATGAAGATAATGGTGACCTCCTTCAAATGATCCCATGCATGTACTGCTACACTCAGTGCCCCCAACCCTCAGCAGGCCACCACCACCCCACGCCTCCATTGGAGACTCCTGGACACTCACAGGCAAGTCTGGGTCAGCCTTTTGTGAGATCACTGCTCCTTTCTCCTGGGTCCTGGTGCACAGGTTCTGTTTGTGCCCTCCAAGGGTCTATTTCCCAGTCCTGTGTTAGTTCTGGTGGCTCTCTGGTGGGGTTAATGGTGACCTCCTCCAAGACAGCTTATTCCATACCCAATTCTGCGGCAGCCAGAGCCTCTGTCCCTGTGGCAGTCCACTACTGACCTGTACCTCCACAGGAGATGCCCAAACACTGTTCTGTCTCAGTCTCTGTGGCGTCCCTGGGTCCTGGTGCACCCAAGGTTTGCTTGAACCTTCTGAGCCTCTCTGGCTGGAATGGCGTTTGATTCTGAATGTGAATTTGCCCCTTCTACCATCTTGCTGTGGCTTCTCCTTTTCTCTTGGACATGGGGTATCTCCTCACAGCCACTCCAGTACCTACCATCTTACTTGGGTTTCTCTGACCTTGGACGTGGGCTATCTCCTCTCGGCCACTTGCCACTAACAGCCTATGTTATCTTCACTAAATAATAGGTAAAGATCTATAGCTATTGTAAGGTGACATTCTCTCTTATGATCAAATTTTATTTTATTTTGTTTTAGTGAGTTCATAAATTTTCCATATCACCTCATCCTGTGCTATGTGAGTTCTATTTTTTCTTACTTTTTGATCTTATTACTAAGTGTGACAATGTTCATAATCTTGGTTTATGTACTTGATCAAATTCCAGCCTTTATATAAACAATGTACCACCAGTTAATTTCTAGAAAAACCTTTGCTTCTCTCCAGTGACCATAGATTAGTTAAATATCAGAAAAATAACATAATCAAAAATATCCTGATTACATTGTTTGAAGCTAGTTTCAGCTTTTTCAACCAAAGCACTTTGTTCATTAGTTTGTTGAAGTGTCTGTCTTCTAACTCCAACCACATTCAGCAGATGTGGAAATGGAAGGTGTTGTATGTCACCCAGTTTTCCCTAACCCACAAAAGTGGGTTGTTTTAAGACAGACATTATAAAAGTTTATCCTTAAAAAAACATTTGTGTGTGTTAGTCGCTTAGTCATGTCAGACTCTTTGTGACACTGTAGACTGTAACCCACCAGCTTTTCTGTTCATGGAATTCTTCAGGCAAGAATACTGGAGTGGGTTGCCATTTCTTTCTTCAGGTGACCTTTCCGACCCAGGGTTCGAACCCACATCTCCTGCATTGCAGGTGTATTCTTTACTGTCTTAGTTACCAGGGAAGTCTAAAAAAAGCATACCTCTCTAAGGTATACATACTTTTTAAAAAATTACAGTCATAAAATATGTGATCTGAATTCCATTACTCTATCTAAAAAAGGAAAATACTTCCTAATATCCCTTCATATTTATGTCTCAATTTGTCTCATAAATATCTTCTTTGGTAGTTGTTTTTTTCATATCAACATCAAAAAGAACCTCCTCTTTTATTTATTTTGTATATTTACTGGTCTCTTTTAATCTATGAAATGCATTCATATTTTATGTTTTGCTCTTTATTTCTTATTTCATGTTCCTTAAATAATTTCCCACATTTTGGGTTTAATTAGCTGTATGCCTATGATATAATTTAAAGTAGCTCTCTATTCCCTATATTTTATTATACATAAGTTGATTAGATCAGAGGGTTTGACTAGACTCAATATTAGGCTTTTTTTTTTTTTTGGCCAAGAATGTCTTATGAGGATCAGCATAAATGGTCTTCTCATTTTATGATCTCTCTGCTGTAAAATTCTTCATCAATTTTTTACTTAATGTCTTAACAGCCATTTAACATTATTGGGAAGATCTATTACTTCATTAAGTTATGCAAAATTGCATTGTTTTAATGCCACCATTTTTTCTGGATGTATTAGATGTGATTATTTCATAAAACAGAGAAGGCAATGGCACCCCACTCCAGTACTCTTTACTGGAAAATCCCATAGATGGAGGATCCTAGTAGGCTGTAGTCCGTGGGGTCACAAAGAGTCGGACACGACTGAGCGACTTCCCTTTCACTTTTCACTTTCATGCATTGGAGAAAGAGATGGCAACCCACTCCAGTGTTCTTGAATGAAGAATCCTAGGAATGGGGGAGCCTGGTGGGCTGCCATCTATGGGGTCGCACAGAGTTGGACACGACTGAAGTGACTTAGCAGCAGCAGTAGCATTTCATAAAAAGTTTACTCATCAGATACTTGGTTACCCTTAGATATATTTGTACTAACTGCTTCATTTTTTTTCCTGTTATAAAGTAAGTTTTCAGAATAATGACTTAATGCCCTACCAACTTCAAGAGGAACACTGAATGACCTTTTTAAAACTATTATGAATTTGTGGATTCGTAAAATGTTTGAAGTGTTCATTACAGTCATTACAGTTTTTCATGTTTAAATTAAACTATCTTCAACTGGTAGAAACTGTTAGTTTGATGCCCATAACTTTTCGACAGAACTCAAATAGCATTTGATATTTTCTTTTTGCTGCTTTTTGGTATGAGAAATAGTCCCAGCCTTACAATATACAGTTCTTACCACAGAACATGATCTACCATTTCTCCAAGAAGTCTTGGCTTATTATGTTTATTTTATTGTAGTGTGCTATTTAGATACCTTACTCTTGGTTCTTTATATTTGATTTGACCAGTTTGGCCATTGNCTATATAATTTATATATAATTTAGTTTAATTTTATTTAGTTTTTATTTCAAGATATTATTTTATTAGCTTATATTTACTTTTGTTTTATAATTATGCAAAATAATTAGAAGGTCTGAATTCTTATCTGTGAAACAAGGTATATTCAGAGAAGTATACCTTCAATTTTGTCCTCTTTATATTTCTCTGCTTCCAGTCTGTACATATAAACATTTTTAAACATTTTAAAATATAAGCATTTGTCTAATATACATATATATGTATGGATTGATGTGCATATATGTATGAAAACTTTTTATATATGCATTTTACCCCATTCATGCATAAAAGTATCATTTCAGTTCAATCACTCAGTTATGTCCGATTCCTTGCAACCCCATGGACTGCAGCTCGCCAGGCTTTCCAGTTCATCACCAACTCCCAGAGTTGCTCAAACTCATGTCCATCAAGTCGGTGATGCCATCCAACCATCTCATCCTCTGTCATCCCCTTGTCCTCCTGCCTTCAGTCTTTCCCAGCATCAGGGCTTTTCCAGTGAGTCAGTTCTTCATATCAGGTGGCCAAAGTATTGGAGTTTCAGCTTCAACGTCAGGCCTTCCAATGAACACCCAGGACTGATCTCCTTTAGGATGGACTGGTTGGATCTCCTTGCAGTCCAAGGGACTCTCAAGAATCTTATCCAACACCACAGTTCAAACACATCAATTCTTTGGTGCTCAGCTTTTGTCACAGTCCAACTCTCACATCCATACATGACCACTGGAAAAACCATAGCTTTGACTAGACGAACCTTTGTCAGCAAAATAATGCCTCTGCTTTTTAATATGCTGTCTAGGTTGGTCATAACTTTTCTTCCAAGGAGCAAGCATCTTTTAATTTCATGGCTGCAGTCACCATTTGCAGTGATTTTTGGAGCCCAAGAATAAAGTCTATCACTCTTTCCATTGTTTCCCCATCTATTCCCCATCTATACTAAAAGATGTATTTATACTAAAAGATGTATCTATACTAAAAGATGTATTTGGTATTCCCCATTTATATGAAAAGATAGTACAGTAATCACTTTGGTTTTCAAAAACCATGAGAATAATTTTAAAGATTATTCTATAATCATGTTTAAGATTTTCCTTATTCTTTTTACAAATACATAGTACCCCATTCCATGGATGTGTCATAGTTTATTCCACAAGTCCTCTATAAATAGATATTTTGGTTACTTCCTTTTTAAAAAAAAAATAGGACAGCAATAAGTCACCTTGTGCATATGACATGTTAGTTTTTCTAGGATATTTTTGGGAGGGATTCCTAAAGAAAGGATTTTGTATAAAGAGACAAATGAACAACCATTTTCCTAGATAATACCAAATTCCTTTTAATATATGTCGTGCAATTATGTATTTTTACCAACAGTATAGGAGTGTGGGTTCCCCTATAACATCATCAAGAGAATGTATTGCTAATATTTTAATACCTTTCTTAAACATTCACTTTCATTATATCTAGAGTAGAAAAGGAATCCTCCCACTTGACAAATACACATAAGACCACTTTTCTTGAACAACTTTAAGTAAGTTTTTGAATTTAGATGTTCAATAGGCATAGGACTAATGACAGTAATACTTAATTTTGAAAAGAGATTGTCTATTTTTCAGAAGGTTTAAAAATTAAGGGACCTTTTTTAGCAACGGATCCATCTACGTGACAACCTTGGTCTAGCAGGAGAATCTTATCTGTTACTATTCTCTAAGGTTGTAGGGTAGGTTAGGTTAACTGCCATTTACATCTACTTAAAGAGGTAATCAGGGACTGGCTCTTTCCAGTGAGTGAGCATGTACAAGAGACCTCCAGAATTGTCATACTCCTTTTTTTTTTTTTTCAGAGTATTATGTTTGGACACTACTAGTGCCCTCATCACTATAAGGTCCACATGTTTTGCTTTACTCATCTCTGTCATGTTCAGTTTGCTACACAGTATCTCAGAACAAAAATGTCACTGGAGAGTTAAAGAGTGTAGTTGAGGGCAGCTAACCACCACAGTGCACCTGTCAGGAGTCCAGCTGGCTCACATATAACTGAACATAAGGCTGATTGGCTCTCCGCCCAGATAAACCAGTGTATCCTGAAGGGTGCCATATTGACAATTATGGATATGCAAAATTGTTCACACATTCAAGGTTAAGAGCAACTTATTTTGAGCTCATATCTTTATGCAATTCATTTGATGGCATATGGGGTCATTTTGGAGCCTAGTCTCTAGAGGCAAGAATTGCTGCCGCAACTCACTTGCTCTAAATTACGGTTGCTATTCAAATAGTTTAAAAATGATCCTTCTTGGTTTTGACCAATCTTTTAAGTGATTACTCAGGGGAAATTGGGAAATAATGTACACTACCATCTAAGTAATAAAGTATAAAATTTATTGATCAGAGTTTGGGTGTGACAATGATGGATGATTTTTGCTGAAAACAAAATGTCTATTTGATAATAATGTGTCATGGAATGCCATAGGAGCCTGAGACTACATAATTAAAATTTTCTCCTATAAATGTTGTAAGGGGTTCCCAACAGTGTTTAGCTATTTTCTGGATTACTTATTAAAAATAACTTCCATACATATCATGATATTTTATAATTTTTTGCAATCACTCTAAGCAAAATCTTTATTCTGTATATTTATGAAAATGACTCATGTCTTGTTTATCTGAGGATCACATAATCAGTGTCTTTTTTGGTGACAGAATAAAATTTCCTTTTATATTACCCTTTGTGTCAGAAACTTCTTTTGCTATGTGTTATTGTCAGAGTAGATTAATTGAGTGCATAAATTGCTTTTTGAAAGAAAAAAAGCCAGATATTATTAGAAATATTTAGGTCCTACTTATGTTAGTAAAATCATATTTATTCTATGTCTGTAAAAAGAAAATACATTTTCAACCATTTCTCAGATAACATAGGGGAAGTAGTTTTGGGGAGGATAAATATGTTTTTAATTTTTGTTTTCTTATTTTTAATTGATGATAATTGCTTTACAATGTTGTGTTGATTTTGGCTGTACAACAACATGAATCAGCCATGGTATGCACATATCCCCTCCCTCTTGAGCCTCCCTCTCATCCCCCATCCCAGCCCTCTAGGTTGTCACAGAGCACTGAGTTGAGTTTCTTGTGCTATACAGCTGCTCCCCACTAGCTATCCATTTTACACACCATAGTGTGTATACGTCAGTGCTGTGCTATCAATTCATCCCACCCTATCCTTGCTGCACTGTGTCCACAAGTTCTTTCTCTAAGCCTGCATTTCTATTCATGCCCTTCAAATAGGTACATCAGTAACATTTTTCTAGATGCCATATATATGTGTTCATATAGAATATTTGTTTTTATCTTTCTGGCTTACTTCACTCTGTACAACAGTATCTAGGTTTATCCACCTCAGTTAATGACTCACATCCGGTTGTCTTATGGCTGAGTAATATGTAATANCATAAGGACAATCGGATGTGAATCAGTTAACTGAGGTGGATAAACCTAGATACTGTTGTACAGAGTGAAGTAAGCCAGAAAGAGAAGAGAAAAACAAATATTCTATATGAACACATATATATGGATCTAGAAAAATGTTACTGATATACCTATTGAAGAGCAGGAATAGAAATGCAGACTTAGAGAACAAATTTGTGGTATATATATATATACACCACAACTTCTTTTTCTATTTATCTATTGATGGCCATCTAGGTTGCTTCTATATCTTTGATAAGGTAAATAGTGCTAAAATGAACATTGGGGTATATGTGTCTTTTTGAATTATGGTTTTCTTAAGGTATATGCCCTAGTAAAATAGGTCGGTCAATGGTAGTTTTATTCCTACTTTTTTAAGGAATCTCCATACTGTTTTCCCTAGTGGCTGTATCAATTTACATTCCAACAACAGCACAAATACCAAATTCAGACTTAAATTGAAGAAAGTGGGGAAAACCATTAGACCATTCAGGTATGACCTAAATCAAATCCCTTATGACTATACAGTGGAAGTGAGAAATAGATGTAAGGAACTAGATCTGATAGACAGAGTGCCTGATGAACTGTGGATGGAGGTTCATGACATTGTAAAGGAGACAGTGATTAAGAGCATCCCCAAGAAAAAGAAATGCAAAAAAGCAAAATGACTGTCTGAGGAGACCTTACATTTAGCTGTGAAAAGAAGAGAAGTGAAAAGCAAAGGAGAAAAGGAAAGATATACGCATCTGAATGCAGAGTTCCAAAGAATAGCAAGGAGAGAAAAGAAAGCCTTCCTCAGCAATCAATGCAAAGAACTAGAGGAAAACAACAGAATGGGAAAGACTAGAGATCTCTTCAAGAAAATTAGACCAAGGGAACATTTCATGCAAAGATGGGCTCAATAAAGGACAGAAATGGTCTGGACCTAACAGAAGCAGAAGATATTAAGAAGAAATGGCAAGAATACACAGAACTGTACAAAAAATATCTTCACAACCCAGATAATCACGATGGTGTGATCACTCACCTAGAGCCAGACATCCTGGAATGTGAAGTCAAGTGGGCCTTAGGAAGCATCACTACAAACAAAGCTGATGGAGGTGATGGAATTACAGTAGAGCTATATCAAATCCTGAAACATGATGCTGTCAAAGTGCTGCACTCAATATGCCAGCAAATTTGGAAGACTCAGCAGTGGCCACAGGACTGGAAAAGGTCAGTTTTCATTCCAATCCCAAAGAAAGGCAAAGACAAAGAATGCTCAAACTATGGCACAATTGCACTCATCTCACACACTGGTAAAGTAATGCTCAAAATTCTCCAAGCCAAGCTTCAACAATACATGGACCATGTACTTCCAGATGTTCAAGCTGGTTTTAGTAAAGGCAGAGGAACCAGAGATCAAATTGCCAACATCCGCTGGATCATCGAAAAAGGAAGAGAGTTCCAGAGAACAATGTAATTATGCTTTATTGACAATTACATAGCCTTTGACTGTGTGGATCACAATAAACTGGAAAATTCTGAAAGAGATGGGAATATCAGCCCACCTGACCTGCTTCTTAAGAAGCCTGTATGCAGGTCAGAAAGCAACAGTTAGAACAGTTAGGACATGGAACAACAAACTGGTTCCAAATAGTAAAAAGAGTACGTCAAGGCTGTATATTATCACTCTGCTTATTTAACTTATATGCAGAGTACATTATGAGAAGTGCTGGGCTGGAGGAAGCACAAGCTGGAATCAAGATTGCCGGGAGAAATATCAATAACCTCAGATATGCAGATGACACCACTCTTATGGCAGAAAGTGAAGAAGAACTATGACCCTCTTGATGAAAGTGAAAGAGGAGAGTGAAAAAGTTGGCTTAAAGCTCAACATTCAGAGAACTAAGATCATTGCATCTGGTCCCATCACTTCATGGGAAATAGATGGGGAAACAATTGAAAAGTGGCTGACTAATTTTTTGGCTTCAAAGTCACTGTAGATGGTGATTGCAGCCATGAAATGAAAAGACATTTACTCCTTGGAAGGAAAGTTATGACCAACCTAGACAGCATATTAAAAAACAGAGACATAACTTTGTCAACAAAGATCCATCTAGTCAAGGCTATGGTTCTTCCAGTATTCATGTATGGATGTCAGAGTTGGACTGTATAGAAAGCTGAACACCGAAGAATTGATGCTTTTGAACTGTGGTGTTGGAGAAGACTCTTTGGAGTCCCTTTGACTGCAAGAAGATCCAACCAGTCCATCCTAATGGAGATCAATCCTGAGTGTTCATTGGAAGGACTCATGTTGAAGCTGAAACTCCAGTACTTTGGCCACCTGATGTGAAAAGCTGACTTATTTGAAAAGACCCTAATACTGGGAAAGATTGAGGGCAGAAGAAGAAAGGGACGACAGAGGATGAGATGGTTGGATGGCATCACCGACTCAATGGACATGAGTTTGAGTGAACTCCGGGAGTTGGTGATGGACAGGGAGGCCTGGTGTGCTGTGGTTCATGGGGTCGCAAAGAGATAGAAAAGACTGAGTGACTGATCTGAACTGAATGGCACAAAAAGGTCCCTTTTTCTCAACATTCTCTCCAAAATTTATTTTTTGTAGATTTTTTTGATAATGACTTCTGGTTGATTTGAGGTGATATCTCATTTTATTTTTGATTTGCATTTCTCTAATATAGCAATGTTGAACATCTTTTCATGTGTTTGTTAGCCATCTGTATGTCTTCTTTGCAGAAATGTTTATTTAAGTGTTCTGCCCATCTTTTGATTGGGTTGTTTGTTTTTCTGCATGAGTTGATTGTATATTTTGGAAATTAATCCTTTGTCAGTTGTTTAATTTGCAGTTATTCCCTGCCATTCTGAGGGTTGTCTTTTCATCTTATTTATTATAGNGAAATTAATCCTTTGTCAGTTGTTTAATTTGCAGTTATTTCCTGCCATTCTGAGAGTTGTCTTTTCATCTTATTTATTATAGTTTCATTTGCTGACAAAAGTTTTTAATTAGGTCCCATTTGTTTATTTTTATGCCCATTACTCTAGGAGATGGGTCAAAGAGAAGCTTGCTGTGATTTAATGTCAAAGAGTGTTCTGCCTATGTTTTCCTCTATGAATTGTATAGTTTCTGGTGTTACATTTAGGTCTTTAATCCATTTTGAGGTTTTTCTCTGTGTGTGTGGTGTTAGCAACTGTTCTAATTTCATTCTTTTACATGTAGCTGTCCAGTTTTCCCAGTATCACTTATTTAAGAGTCTGTCCTTTCTCCATAGCATAGGGGGAAATATTTGTTGAATTAATTGTTGGAGTTATGCCTAACTTTTCCATATCAGTTGTCACTTTAGGTAATATTATTTTGATGATAACATTGTAGCATAAATGAGTTTGAGTGAAATTTGTAAATATCTTTGAATTTTCTTCTTCAATATCTTGACATTATTAAAAAATATTTTGTTCTTTTCCTGTGAGTGACACAATAAATTCATCATATATAAAATGGCTCCTATTCTTTTGTTTTAACTTATGGCTCTTCTTATAATAAGATCTTAATGTAAAATTTTGTTCAATTCATTTGAGTCTTTAATGAGTCTTTATTAAGTAGAACTCTATTCCTACTTCTGTTTATCTATCAATTCCCTAAATTTGCTTTAACAGCCCACTTCTGTGTGTTGAATTTATGCTCTTTGATCATTTGCTACTGGTTGTGAATCTGCTTAAAGCTCAACATTCAGAAAACTAAGATCATGGCATCTGATCCCATCACTTCATGGGAAATAGATGGGGAAACAGTGGAAACAGTGTCAGACTTTATTTTTGGGCTCCAAAATCACTGCAGGTGGTGATTAAAGCCATGAAATTAAAAGACACTGACTCCTTGGAAGAAAAGTTATGACCAACCTAGATAGCATATTCAAAAGCAGAGACATTACTTTGCCAACAAAGGTCCATCTAGTCAAGAATATGGTTTTTCCAGTGGTCATGTATGGATATGAGAGTTGGACTGTGAAGCAGATTGAGTGCCGAAGAATTGACGCTTTTGAACTATGATGTTGGAGAAGACTCTTGAGAGTCCCTTGGACTGTAAGGAGATCCAACCAGTCCATCCTAAAGGAGCTCAGTCCTGGGTGTTCATTGGAAGGACTGAAGGGTGCTGAAGCTGAAACTCCAATACTTTGGCCACCTCATGAGAAGAGTTGATTCATTGGAAAAGACCTTGATACTGGGAGGTATTGGGGGCAGGAGGAGAAGTGGATGACAGAAGATGAGATGGCTGGATGGCATCACTGACTCGATGAACATGAGTTTGGGTAAACTCCGGATTTGGTGATGGACAGGGAGGCCTGGCGTGCTGCGATTCATCGGGTCGCAAAGAGTCGGACACGATTGAGTGACTGAACTGAACTGAACTGAACTGAACTGTGAAGCTGCTACTTGCTACTGAATTCAAAGGAATCCTTGATTATTCACTAAACCTTGAGGAACACCTGGCTCTGGTAAACACTTGGAAAAAGTATGGGCAAACTCCAAAATGAAGATACTTTTAGATTACTTGACTTAGTCACTAAGTCATGTCTGACTGTTTGAGACCCCTTGGACTGTAGCCTACTGGGCTGCTCTGTCCATGAGATTTCCCAGGCAAGAATACTTGAGTTGGTTGCCATCTCTTATCCCATGGGATCTTCCTGACCCATGGATCAATCCCATGTCTCCTGAATTGCAGGAAGATTCTTTACCACTGAACAACCACCTGGGAAGCCCTTCAAATAAATTAAAAAATAACAAAAAGAAAGGGCATTATTATGAGTGTATATAAAGATATCTTAAGTGTTTCTAGTTTTATTTTTCTTAAGCTGGTATAACCATATTTAACCAAATTTATTTTAATTTTAGTTTGAACATAGACATTCAGCTTAGGTGAATTAGGGCTTCCCAGGTGATGGCAGTGGTAAAGAATATACCTGAAATTCAAGAGACTCAAGAGATGTGGGTTTGACCATTTGGTTGGGAAGATCCCGTGGAGGAGGAAATGGCAACCAGCTCCGGTATTCTTGCCTGGAAATTCCATGGATAGAGGAACCTGGTGGGTTGCAGTCCATGGGGCCACAAATAATCAGATATGACTAAGCGAGTGCAAGCATCCTTCCTTTAGGTGAAGTAATTCACTGACTTCTATTTGAGGATCAATTTTTTCTTACTATCTAAAATTCGACTCCTTTTTCTTTTCTTTGATTCAATTCTTGTTGTCTTTTAAAAATACATTTCTTTAAACCATGCTTCTTACTTAATGGCCCTCCAATCTAATTTTCATTTTACCTTTTGTCAACATTTAGGTACTTTAACCAACATTTAGGTACATTTAGCCAACTTTAATAATTTTGTTTTCCTTTAAGAGTTTCACATTTTTTTTATATAAATATAGTTTGTATCTTAAATTCAATTGCATATTTCTTCTTTTTATTTCCTATGTTTTTAACTAATTATAAATGGGTCGAACATACTAATTTACTACAACAATTTATAAAATATTGAGAAGAAGTATGTGAGTGTTCATACATTATCTTTAGTCTTAAAAAATAGAATACTATTTTTAAAATCAGTTAACGTGATAAAGTGAAGGACTACCCCAAACTCTTCACCACTATGTGAATCTACATACTTAGCATTGTTCAGTTGTGGGCTGTTTTATTTCCTCATTCTTTGACTTTTCACTTTGACCAGTGGCATGAACCTGAAATGACACTGTGGTGATGTGAAGCCTAGAGCTAAAGAGGCCTCGTGTGTTTCTTCTTTCTTTCTTTCTGTCTCTCCCATTGACATGAAAACAATATACCTTGGCTAGCCTGTTGGCACAAGGTGGACCCACATTATAATGAATGAGCACATGACCTTGATACTCCCTTTTCCTACCATGTACCATGTCATACAGAAGTCACCAGACTGATAAAATATTGGACTGGACTTAAGGCAAGCTGAAGCATCTAGTTGGGCACGAAACCCTGAAGGATTTCAAGACTTTTTGAACCAGTGGTTACCATTTGGTGGTGTGTTGCTTTAGATAGAATACATGTGTCTCCAAACCAGGAGAGTGGAAGAAGTACCTACTTGGGGAATTTCTGCTTCCTATTTTCACAGTTGTAGTCTCTGCTAGACTAGACATCCAGGTTTCTGTGGAGGGATAGTTCTATTAATGGACAGAATAAAGATTCCACTAAAATAAAAGTTAAAGCTGCCACCTGATCGTTTGAGTTCTTCCTGCTAGTAGACCAACATACAAAGAAAGAGGCCACTAAAATGTTCAGACTAATTAATCCTTATCATCATGAGATAGTAGTTCTTACTACAGAGTGAGGTCAGAGAAACATGTCTAGGACTTGAGATGTACTCTGAACTCATTTATTGATTCCATGGTCATAACCATGATTGGGCAGCTGTACTTATCATGCCTAGAAATGGCATGATAGCTTGACACACCAACTGTCTTGTTGTAAATCTTTTCTTCAAATATTATGACTACTTATTACCTTCAAGAAACATTCATAGTTTTTATGATTATAATATGGTGTAGATCTGAGCTGTGAATGGGTCAACAACAGACAAAACCATTGGTTCATCCTAATCCCCTTGCTCTTCCCATTTCTGTGCATGTAGCCCAGACCTCTAAATGCCAGAACCTGTGTCTCTATGTCTAAAGTCTCTCTGCCTGCATTGATCTGCTCTCCCCCTGAACACAGCAGAACAGAATTGTCAGCAATGTGAAGTCTCTTCCAGAGGGTCATCAGTCAAGGATGGGATAGCACCTCTAGGTAGTATTGCAGTGAGAAATGTGTACTATACTAGCTTTCAAACTTCTCCAATAGGAATATACTCAGATTCCCTGCAATAGTAACACACTTGAAAGTATGCCTTTACTTGGCAGCCTTTTATCTTTTCTGACTCCTTACTTCCCTATTGTTGGTTTCTGAGATCATCTACCAAGTAAAACCACTCCTACTCAAAAGTTCACATTTGTTGGGTGACTTATTAAAAACAAAGTGTTAGCAAAGATGTGGAGAAAAGGTAATCCTTGTACACTGTTGGTTGAAATGTAAATTGATGCAAGAACTATGAATAGCAGTAATGATGACTCCTCAAGAAATTAAAAGTAATGCTGTCATATGATCCAATAGTTCCCATAATGTATATATCCAAAGGAAATAAAATTAGACTCTCAAAGAGGGATCTTTGCTCCCATGTTCATTGTAGTATTATTCATAATAGCCAAGACAAACTGAATCTCTACTGACCAATAAATGGGTAAAAAAATTTATGGTACATACCTAAATTAAATATTATTCATCCTTAAAAAAGAGGGAAACCTGTTATTTGCAGGAACATAGATGAGTTTGGAGTACATTATTCTATGTGGAACAAGCCAGACACAGAAGGGCTGTGTGATACCACTTAGATGAGAAATCTAAAATATTAAAAATTCAAAAAAACAGAAAATGGAATGGTAGTTTCCAGAGACTGGAGGGAAAGGGAAATGATAAAAATGCTATAAAATTTCATTTATTCAAGATAAATAGCTCCTAGAAATGTACTAGAGAGCTCAATGCCTGTACTTAACATTATATTATATACCTAAAACATTTTTAAGAAGGTGAATTAGGTGTTTTTATAAGAAAACTAATATTGAATAGACAAGGCAAGAGGAAATTTTTGAAGTCATTGTATATGTTTATGGCATAGATTGTGGTGATGGCTTCATGGGTTCATCCTTGTTTCCAAGCTTATAAATTGTACATATTAAATATGCACAGCTTATCATATGTAAATCATACATCATAAAATAGCTTATATAAGAAACTTTACTCTGAAAAATACACTCCAATTTAAAACAAAACAAAGTAAAACAAAGCAAAACCTTTGTCTCACTTTGTACATCATTCACCTAAAGATATGTATGTAATTTCATACTGTTTCTCTTCAAAAACTGTAAGATAGATACCTTAATATTTACAGGACAAATAAAGTAATTCTAAATTAGAAACTTACCTATATCATGCAGTGTGATAAGAGCTATATTTAGAGATAAGTTTCTCTGATTCTTTCTACAGATTCTGTCAATTGTGTTTTTCCTATCTGTTAATAAAAATTTCAATGCTTCCCCAAGCACATTCGCTTTGAACTCCTAAGAGGTAATATGTGCCACATGTATCATAAACATTTCCAATCATACCAAACCTATTCTCAGGAGAAAAGAAATTTCACTTATATTATTTGAGAATAAAATAATTTCTTTGTTAAATAGGCTGTAGATTGTTATTTATATGGGCCTTAGTATATGAAGGAAAAAATTATTAAGGTACTCAAATTAGTATCTTGAGCAGAGACTCCAACAGGGGAAATATAATGAAGAAAAGTAATGGTCATGTCTTATATTTACAAGAAACATTGTATACTAATAGGCATTTCCACTGAGTTTCTTGAGTCTCACAATAAATCTTGAAATAGACATTATTATGGCCATCATTTATAAAGAATTAAGACTGAACTATTAAGTGGATTGTTCAGTATTAAATGCATTTGTATTGAATGCATTAAGTTCTAAGGTCAAAACTACCAATTAAGTTGTAATTAAAATATAATATATTGTATAGAGCAATATAAATAAAGCATGAATTAGAGGTGACCTTATGCCTTCATAAGGTCTGCATTATGCAATGCAGGAGACCCTGGTTCGAAGAAGAAATCCAATCCAATTTCATTCTCACAGCTGAATAATATTTCACTGTATTTAGATGCACACTTTCTTTATCCATTCATCCACTGACAGACACTTAGATGGTTTCCATATTTTGGCTACTGTGAATAATACTGCATAGGAATGTATGAGTGTAGATGTAGCTTCAATATACTATTTGCTTTTCCTTTGGGTATGAACCCCAAAATTGGATAGCTGGATCATATGGTTGTTCTACTTTTAATGTTTTGTGGCACCTCAATGCTGTTTCCCGTGGAAGCTGTACCAATTTATATTCTCATCAATAATGCACAGGTGTTCTCTTTTCTCTGTATCATCACCAACAGTTGTTGTCTCTTGATATTCTAACAGGTGTGAGGTGCTATCCCTTTGCGGCTTTGATTTGCATTTCTCTAAGTTTTAGTGGCATCTTTTCATGTGCCTGTTGACCATCTGTTTGTCTTCTTTGGAAAAATGTCTATCTAGAGTCTCTGCCAATTTTTTAATAAAAATTATTTGTTCTTTTACTACTGAGTTGCTTAAGTTTCTATGTATTTTGAATATTAGCCCCTTTTCAGATATATGATTTGCAAGTACTTTTTTCCCCCATTTAGTAGGTTTCCTTTTCATTTTGTTGGGAAGATCAGCTGGAGAAGAGATAGGCTACCCACTCCAATATTCTTGGACTTCAGTTGTGGCTCAGCTGGTAAAGAATTCTTCTGCAATATGGGAAACCTGGGTTTGATACCTGTGTTGGGAAGATTCCCTGGAGAAGGGAAAGGCTATCCATTCCACTATTTTGGCCTAGAGAATTCATGGACTGTGTAGTCCATGGGGTCACAAAGAGTCAGACATGACTGAGCGACTTTCACTTTCACTTGTACCTACATATCAAGCTACTGCCACTCCACTCATTTTTCTCCTCTAGTAGAAAGTCTCTTGGAAATTTGGATCAAATAGCTTTGCATAGAAAAATTAAAAAAGCTTGTTTAGGGTATTGAATTAACACTAATACTACTTCCATTTATATTGCAAATAATTCTTTACATGGGAATAGATATAAGAAAGTAAGCATTACCCTGTATTCTCATAATCAGTTTCCAAAAAAAAATGAAAGGGGAACCTCATGGCAACTGACATGAATGAATCATCTACAACAGAAAAAAATCAGTAAATTTCAACTCAGTGGTACAAAAACAGTTCTGTTTACTGGTAATTGACCAGTTATTTATCCTAATAACTCAAACAATGCACTACTATTTTTAACTTGGTTTCTGATTGTATTCATCATATTGACTGACATTTCAACTGAACAACCAATTCAACTTATAATTAATTTAATTTTATAATTAATAAAAATATTTTTATCAATTTAATTTTTAAAATCACAAGGGATAATTAGATAACTGAATGTCTAATTTGGAGTACATCATGAGAAATGCTGGGCTGGAAGAAGCACAAGCTGGAATCAAGATTGCTGGAAGAAATATCAATAATCTCAGATATGCAGATGACACCACCCTCATGGCAGAAAGTGAAGAGGAACTAAAAAGCCTCTTGATGACAGTGAAGGAAGAGAGTGAAAAAGTTGGCTTAAAGCTCAACATTCAGAAACCGAAGATCATGGCATCTGGTCCCATCACTTCATGGGAAATAGATGGGGAAACAGTGGAAACGGTGTCACACTTTATTTTGGGGGGCTCCAAAATCCCTGCAGCTGGTGATTGCAGCCATGAAATTAAAAGACGCTTACTCCTTGGAAGGAAAGTTGTGACCAACCTAGATAGCATATTGAAAAGCAGAGACATTACTTTGCCAACAAAGGTCTGTCTAGTCAAGGCTATGGTTTTTCCAGTGGTCATGTATGGATGTGAGAGTTGGACTGTGAAGAAAGCTGAACGTCAAAGAATTGATGCTTTTGAACTGTGGTGTTGGAGAAGACTTGAGAGTCCTTTGGACTGCAAGGAGATTCAACCAGTCCATTTTAAAGGAGATCAGCCCTGGGTGTTCTTTGGAAGGAATGGTGCTAAAGCTGAAACTCCAGTACTTTGGCCACCTCATGCAAAGAGTTGACTCATTGGAAAACACTCTGATGCTGAGAGGGATTGGGAGCAGGAGGAAAAGGGGACGACAGAGGATGAGATGGTAGGATGGCATCACTGACTCAATGGACGTGAGTTTGAGTGAACTCTGGGAGTTGGTGATGGACAGGGAGGCCTGGCGTGCTGCGATTCATGGGGTCACAAAGAGTCAGACACGACTGAGTGAGTGAACTGAACTGAACTGGTGTATAATTTAAAACAGGAAAGGAATCAATATATATGTCATCAGAAATCATAGATAATTATGTTATTCATTTTTTTTATTTCTGGAATAAAGTAGCCTTCAATATCCACGAATTATTTCTTATAAAAGAAATTATAAGAAAAACAAATACTTTAATCCACTATTTTATAAAATGAATTCCTTTTGTTACAACTATGAAACTTTACAAAACTATTTTAGAAAAGCTGCAAAATGAAAGTGAAAGTCACTCAGTGTAGTCTGATTCTTTCTCACCCTATGGACTCTAGCCTGCCAGGCTTCTCTGTCCATGGAATTCTCCAGACCAGAATACTGGAGTGGGTAGCTATTCCCTTCTCCAGGGGATTTTCCCAACCGGGGATCAAAGTTAGGTCTCTCTCATTGCAGGCAGATTCTTTACTGTCGGAGTCACCAAAAAAAATCTGCAACTATTATATTTTATTTATTCTTTATTAATAGTTGAAGTGATGCTTATATCAGTTCTAAGATAATTTCATTGTAAGATAACTATTAACATCAGAAAACAGGTTACTTATCTCTTGTTATTTGAACAAGAAAATATTGCATTATTCAACTTTTCTAACTAATGGAAGGCAAATTGTATAAATAACAGTTTGTGAATTTGCAATAACTTTAAATTTTAAAGGGTTTTATAAATGTATATTTATATTAAAATGCAATTTTCACTGTTTTATCTTTTAATAAATGACATAATCCTTCTTACACACATGCACAACTAAATGTCATATTTGTGCAGTTCAGTGGGTAACATTGTGCCTCTACAATGTTCCTGACTACATTTCTATATGCTAATACATTCATACCCATAGCAATGAATTTTCTAGACTTGAAACTGCAATCATTAAGCCTTCTTTTTGATGCAACTCTTCTAATAATGGGTAAAAAATTAAGTTAGAAAATAGTAGCTAGAAGTAGTGTTTGAATGAAATGCTAAATATCTGTTGAATATAGTCTCCATAAACTCCATTTTGTTTTCCTAAAACATAGACTTCCAAATCATAATTCAGTTCAATTGTTCTTGCTGGTTATTCAGTAGCAACTTGACGTTAGCTGCTTAAAACTCTTTTAGTCTCACTCTTCTTTTGGAAAGTAAGTAATCATGACATCTAATTCATAGGATTTTTTTAATTAAACAAAACTAAATTGTGTAAAGCACCTTCACAGTGCTGAGCTGAAGAAAATGTTTATTCTACCTCTTATATCACAGAGTTTAAAGAGATGTTAATAATTTATTTGACTCTTACATGTTTCTTATATTTCTCTCTTCAAACTTTTCTAAAAAGAAGATTTAGATATGTTGAAGGATATGGTAAATAAAGCATATTGACCAAATATTATATCAGAACTACAGAAAATCTGTTGAAATAGAACACATCATAGGAAGTTCCTATAGAAGCTGGAGAGGTTAAATTAAGATAAAAACATTTAATTTACAGATTTTTGAATGATTAATGCAAAATTTATAAATTTTGATTGGCATCACAGAAATAATCATGACTTTGTCTCTTAAAGTTAAAATACAGCCTAGGAAACAGATCATTTCAAAACTTCAGTATTCTAACTAAAATCCACAGCAGAACTTACTCTCAACTATAAGTGCAAAGATACACTTGGTTTCTCCTGAATTCCTTAAATTTTTTCACCTGATTAGCACTACTGTTGTTATTTAGTCACTCAGTCATGCACGACCCTGTGACCCCATGACTGTAGCACACCAGGCTTTCCCTGTGCTTCACCATCTCCCAGAGCTTGGTCAAACCCATGGCCATTGAGTCAGTGATGCCATCTGACCATGTCATCCTCTGTTTTCCCATTCTCCTCCTGCCTTCAATCTTTCCTAACATCAGGATCTTTTCCAGTGTGTCAGCCCTTTGCATCAGGTGGCCAAAGTATTGGAGCTTCAGCTTCAGCAACAGTCCTTCCAATGAATGTTCAGGACTGATCTCCTTTAGGAGGGACTGATTGGATTTCCTTTCAGTCCAAGGGACTCTCAAGAATCTTCTCCAATACTAGAGTTCAAAAGCATTCTTTGGCACTCAGCTTTCTGTATAGTTCAACTCTGACATCCATACATGACTACTGGTAAAACCATATCTTTGACTAAATGGACTTTTGTCAGCAAATAATGTCTTTGCTTTATAATGTGCTGTCTAGGTTTGCCATAGCTTTTGTTCCAAGGAGCAAGCGTCTTCTAATTTCATGGCTGCAGTCAGCATTTGTAATGATTTTCTAGCCCAAGAAAATAAACTCTGTCACTGTTTCCATCATTTCTCCATCTATTTGCCATGAAGTGATGTGACTGGATGTCATCATGATCTTAGTTTTTTTAATGTTAAATTTTAAGCCAGCTTTTCCCCTCTCCTCTTTCACTTTCATCAAAAGGCTTTTTAAGTCATCTTTGCTTTCTGCCATGAGGGTGATCAGCACCACAGCTAACCCCAAATCTAGAAGGTAACAGGGGCTTATAGAAAGATAGAAGACCTTAGCAGTTGCTTGTCTAGGACAAAAGCTGCAGACTACAATACAAGCTAGTAGGAAGAATAAATTAGACTATCTTTCTTCCATTGTATATTCTAACCTCCTTTGTTGAAGATTAATTGACCAAAAGCATATGGGTTTATTTCTGAGCACTCTGTTCCATTCCATTGATCTACATGTCTGTTTTTGTGGAAATACTACACTCTTTTGATTATTATAGTTTTGAAGTGTTGTCTAAAGTCTGGGAGAGTTATGCCTCCAGCTTTGTTCTTTTTCCTCAGGATTGCTTGGTGAAATCTTGGTCATTTGTTATTCCATATAAATATTAGAATGGTTTATTCTAGTGCTATAATAAATATTATGAGTAATTTGATAGGGATCCCATAAATATGTAGATCATTTTGGATAGTATGGCCATTTTAACAATATTAATTCTTCCAATCCAAGAGCATGGAATATCTTTCCATTTCTGCCGGGGTCCAGCCCCAGTGGATCCAGGGTAATTTGAAGTGGGATGGCGTGGTGAGGAAAAACATTTATTTAGAAATATAAAGAGAGATTAGGAAGCAATAGTGTAGCAGGAAAATTTAGTGGAGAAAAGAGGCTGAATAACTTGGTTTACGTGGAAAACCAATAAAGTTCCAAGACAAGGAACTTGCACCATCTACGTTAAGCCACCGGTGTCCTCTTGAATAGTGGGGGATGCCCCACCTTGGGCTCCCTCTCTCGTGGACCTTAAAAGCTGGGGCAAGTAAGTAGACATGGCGAGCCTTCACGCCCCAGATGGGAATTCAGCCTGAAAAAGAGAAAAGGAGAATAGACCACATGAGAGAAACCAGTCTTTCCAGTGACCCATCCTCTATTGTTGTAAAGGCTTTTGATACCTTTTTTTGTACATAGAGATCAATGGATAATATAAAATTATGCAGCATCAGCAGCCCTGACTCTTATCAAGACCAGGCTTTTCTCTCTGCATACCTAGTTGTATACACAAGTCTTAGGTGATTTACATCATCTTCTGGCCAGAAGGCCAATTAATATTTTACGGCCCTTTTCCAATAAGGGTTTGTCAACCAGAAGACTTATTTGCATTGTTCTTCCCAAAGTCTGGTGCCACTCTCAGAAAGCACTAAATAAAGTTACATTCTTACATAGCAAAGATGCAACAATTTATAACAATGAAAGAAGTACAGTGATTTATAACAAAGAGAAAGGTAATTAACTCAAAAGTCTAGTATTGCTAACATCAAAACTACTGTATTCCTATTTCTGCATCCTGTTCACATTGATTAATATCCTCCCAGGTGCCTAAAAGGTAAAGGATATGGAGGCCTGGCGGCAAACATTAACTCAACAAACTCTTCACCAAACTAATTCTTAGCTCCAAAAGGCTCTATATCTTTAAGATGTTTTAAGCTTCGTGCCTCTCACAGTTGGGGGCTGTAAACAATCCACAAGTTGTAAAGAAGACCGGTCAGATAAGGTAGAGAGCCATCAAAGGGGTTTAAGCCAAGACATTCTTTTTATATGCAGGAGACTGTTAACTGGAGCTCTGAATTAACTCTTTCCAGAGAAAAGGTGGTAATGTCAGAAGAGTATAGTATAGCAGACAGTAAACAGACAGATTTTGGTTTCCGGGTAGATGCTCAGACAGAGGACCCCTTGAGACCTGACTCACCTTGCCCATCAGGCCTCTCTGCATGACCTTGTCATGGGCGGGATCTCCCGTGCTGGCTCCTGGCACATTTCTTTGAACCATCTTCAATTTTCTTTACCAGTGCTTTATAGTTGTCATCATATAAGTCTTTCATCTCCTTGGCTCGGCTTATTTCTAAGTATTTTTAAAATTTTTGATGATATTTTAAAAGGGATTTTTAAAAATTTTCACTTACTACTATTTCATTGTTAGCTTAAAAAGAATGCAGCTTATTTCTGTGTGTTAATCTGGTGTTCTGCTACCTTGTTGAATATATCCATCAGTTCTAGTATTTCTTATGTGGAGTCTTACAGTGGAGAAAAGACAGTGTCTTCTGCAAGTAGTGTTGGGAAAGATGGAGAGCCACATGTAAATAAATGAAGTTAGAACCCTCATACCATACTCAAAAATGAACTCAAGATAACTTAAATATTTGAACATAAGACATGGCACCATAAAACTCCTAAAACAGAACAGAGGAAAAATATCCTCTGACATAAATCATACCAAGGGTTTCTTAGGTCAGTCTCTCAAGGAAATAATAACAAAAATAAGCAATGAGACTTAAATTTATAAGCTTTTGAATAGCAAAGTAAACTATTAAAAAAACAGAAAGACAAGATATGGACTGGAAGAAAACATTTACAAATGATGTGAAAGACAAGAGTTTAACAGCTCATAAAACTCAATAAACAAAACCAAAACAAATACAAACAACCCAATAAAGATATAGGAATAAGATCTAAATTTCACTTTTCTTCCCAAAGAAGATACAGAGATGAATATATGCCAATAGGCATATTAAAGGTTGCTCGACATCACTAATTATCAGAGAAACAAATGCAAGTCAAAGCAACAATGAGGTATCATCTCATACTGGTTAGATTGGCCATCCTTAAAAAATCTACAAATAACAAATGCTGGAGAGTGTGTTGAGAAAACCCTCCCACACTATTGGTGGGAATATAAATTGGTATATCTGCTATGTAAAACAGTGTGGCTGTTTCTTAAAAAACTCAAATTGAGGTTGCCGTGTATGTTAGTCACTCAGTCTTGTCCAATTCTTTGCGACCCCATGGACTGTAGCCTGCCTGGCTCCTCTGTCCATGGACTTCTTCAGGCACAAATACTGGAGTGGGTTGGCATTCCCTTCTTTAGGGGGTCTTCCTGACCCAGGGATAGAACTCCAGTCTCCTGCATTGCGGGCATATTCTTTACCGTCTGAGTCACCGGGGTAGCCCAGCAATCCTACTCCTGGGCATATATCCAGAGAAAACTCCAATTAAAAAGTTATATATACTCCAGTGTTCATAGCAGCACTATTTACAATAGCCAAGATATGAAATAGCCTAAATATCCATGAACAGATAAATGGATTAAGAAAATGTGTATACACAATTGAATACTATCAGCCATAAAGAAAAATGAAATAATGCTATTTGCAGCAACATGATTGGACCTAGAGATTATCATACTAAGTGAAGTAAGTCAAACAGAGAAAGACAAATACCTTATGATGTCACTTACATGTAGAATTTAAAATATGACACAAATGAACTCATGTACAAAAGAGAAACAGGCTCACAGACATAGAAAACAAACTTATGGTTACCAAGTGGGGAAAAGGGTTGGGAGGGATAAATTAGAAGTTTATTAAGAGCAGATACAAACTAATCTATGTATGAAATATATAAACAACAAAGTCCTACTGTATAACATAGGGAACTGTTAATATATTCAGTATCCTGTAATAAGCCATAATATAAAAGAATATAAAAGAATATGTATGTATAACTGAATCATTTTCCTACATACCAGAAACTAACATAACATTGTAAATTAGCTATATTTCAATAAAACTAACAAAAACATTACCTAGAAAAAGAAAGAAAAAAGAGAATAAACCAGACATTTTTAGTGAATTGATAAAATTTGGTTATGAGCTATTCTGAGACTGTAGCCATTAAGAATTGTAAATATACTAAGAAGTTAAAATTCTTTTGGAAGCTTTTCCTTCAGGAATTCCTTCAGGAGTTCACAGAGAAGATTAGGAACAATTCAGAGAGATACCAGCTGTGGGGTTAGCTGGGTGAAAGGAGCATCAGTCACTGCTAAAAATACTCCCAGACTTATCTTCTCTATAATGTTTACATTAGTGTCTGTTCTTGGTGTCTGTTGATTGATTTTGTCCTTATTTGTGGTATGGTTTTTATACTTTTTTTTGGCTGGCCTTTTAACATTAGATTCAATGCCAGAAATTGAGAATTTTATCTTGCTTCATGTTGGATAGTTTTGAACTTGTATAAATATTCTTGTGCTTTCCAAATTTACCAATCGTATTAAATTATTCTACTATTCTATTCCTGTGGGCAGAGTAAATATAGAAATAGAGAGAAGTTATGAATTAAAGTGGTTGAGAACACTTCTCATAAAATAAAACACCACACAGAGAAGAATCTTTCTTTAAAACACTATGTAAATTTAGTCAATATTTATGATCATTGACTGAAAGAAAAACACATGGAAAAACTTCATTCTGTATTTAAGAGTGATGATCATTAACCACATTTTACTGAAGCAAAAATTTACAATCCAAAGTTTCTAATACTTTTCAGGGATACATCTATAAAATGTGAAATTTTAGAGGATATGACTGTTTTGATATTCCTAAATTTGCTTCCACACTGATATCAAATAGTCAGGTGAGTTGAAGATAGGGAAACCACTCTCAGTGCATTTGCCAAGGAATTTCAGACTATTTGATGGATTTTTTTTTTTTTTAGGTAGTATGTTCTGAAAACAGAAACTGTTGAAAGCTATCTGACCTGAATTTATTTCACAAAATTGTATTCCCTTCTAAAAGTGTGCCTGTGATTTATTCTGTGTCACTGCTGTATCTACACTAATGTACCATTATGCATAGTGGATGTTTCAGAGATACAACCATCCTTCTTCCTGAAGCCAGAACTTTATGATTACGTCAGACATTGTCTGGCATAATCTATTTAGCTTGTTGATTTTACCTCCATAGGTAAATTAATCTGGAATAATTACTCAAATATTTACACTTCTATGTTTAAAATTTGCTAGAAAAAAGGAATTATGCGTGCAGGAAGTGTGCAGAGGGGTTGAAGTTAACAAATGATACATCAAGCACAGCCTAATGTGGCTTTACTGGAGTAGAAACACTGGTAATAAATCATCTGCCATTGTTGATAATAAAATACTGCATTGGCCTCCAACAGCCACAAGAGAAAGGTTAAATGTTATTTCTCACAATAACCATGTGGTCTTCATAGCTGACACCACGAATATTAAATCCCATCATTATTTTCTATAGAAAACATTTGATCTTTATTCCTAATAGAGAATTTTTGTAAAGAACTACTTTGCTACTATCTAATATCCTTGAAATACTTTCATTCATTTTATAGTTATTTTACTGTGTGAAAGTATCTTTTCTCTTTAGTATAAAACTACTTTTATGTAATGGCTAGCTTTGGGAGGTTGAAATTTATTCTGGTCAACAGTAAGTAACCTTTTAATGATTGGATTCATATGAACTCAGTATTGATGTAGCCTGAAAATTGAAATATTATCCTTGAATAAGCTCAGTGATTTATTTTCTAGTTTATTTATTAAGTCAAATCTCAATTTTTGTCCATATTACATTCATTCTAAATTACTCTTATTTCAGACACCAGCCTCATCTCTTGACCTGTCTATACAACAGTTATTTCTGTAAAAAGCTTTTTGTAACAATTAATTTCTGAATTAATTGTTTTAGGATGGACTTGAAATATATGTTGGTCTAAAAGGAAAAGCATGAAATTTATTAAGGATATGCACACATAGGGCTTATATTTATCAAGGTACTGACCTATATATATATGTACAGAAGCTTGTATAAGTGAAAATACTGATTATGTACATATAGCTAAATGATAACAAACACTTCCAGCTGTGGACCCAAATGAAATTACACTCTTGATAACCCCATGTACACGTCCACATTATTGCTCACTCTTCTTTATGTAAGGTATCAAATTTGTACTTACAAAATAGTTTTTCAGCTGTATTGAGCCTATGGCTTCCTTCCTGTGCTGCCTCTGTTCATAAACTGTTTTAAGGGATAGCTTCTTTCAGTGATCATCCAGAGAACAGCAAGGTTTATTGAAACTGTTTTATCTCCTAACATTCCCTGAACAACCAACCTCAAAGTTTCAGTGAAGTCATGCTTAATGTACAAAGGAAGAGAAAATTCTTCCCTGCATAACTCATTGAAGAGAATTGTTAACTGGGCACACCAGCATTGCACTTGACCAGTCACACTCATATCCCTTCAACCAAACTAGCGATGATTTTCTTAATGACTCAACCCAAGATCTTCCTCTGAAAAGGCACATTTCTTCAATAAAACCATCTTCTATTCATATATGCTTTTAAAATTTTACATATGGTCATCAAGAACAAGATAGTGGAGGAGTAGGTGGACATGGAGTACATCTCTCTCCAAGGTTACATCAGGAACATACCTTCAGACATAGAAGTGCATGCAGAACACCAGCTGAGAGCATACAGGAATACCTGACCAGTGGAAAAGAATATATAGACCCATGCCAAACTCAGTAGGATGGAGAAACTAGGGGAAAAACAGGAGTGTTAGTAGGACTGGACCTGCCCTCAGCAGGTCGGGGAACTGAATCAGAGGTCCAATTCTCACACCAGGGTGATTGTCTGAATCAGAGGAGAAGCATTTAAGGCTGAAAGTGAAAGAGCTGATCTGTGGTAGCCTAAATGGGATGAGAATCAGACAGTCCTTGCAGCAGCCATACATATCCTGGACAAGGATGTAGATCCCCTGGAAGGTGCAGCAGCTGGGAGCTGGAGTTTAGGGATTGTGGAGCAAACTCAGGGTGAAGACTGCTGTCGACTGTGGAAAGACAGATTGAGGGAATGCGAGGGAGATTGTGATGGGAGATTCCTGTGGAGGAAAGCCGGTCAACCATGGAAGCCAGGCGATACTGCTGAGTCAGGCAAAGAGGGTAGAGCCATCCCCATAGCCTCTCTCCTCCAACACACAGGCATTGGCATCTGAACAATAGAGAGGCTGACACATCAAACGCCTGACACACTGAACTACAGTGTAGGACCCCACCCAGGGTGCCCCTTTAAGTGCCTGATGCCCTGATCTACAGAGTAGGACCCCAGTCAGGGGTCCCCTCTATGTGCCTGGCACACCAAACAACAGAGAAGGAGCCCAGGCAAGGGAGCCCTCTAAGTGCCTGACCAGGTGGAGCTATGGAGAAACACTGGCCAAAGAGGCCTTCTGATCTCCGGGTACAAGAGGCTCAAAAAAAGACTGATAGGGCCATATCTCCTGTGGTGGAGGCAGTCTGTGTCCTTGCACACTTGGTGCCGCCAGGGCACTGCACGCCAAAGCAGCTGTGCCACCTTCATATTCAGCTCTCAGTGAGGCAGAGTTGCCACAGGTGAAAAAATCTTGCATCTATGCAGGCAGGATCGCTTCAGTCGTGTCTGACTCTTTGCGACCCTGTAGTCTGTAGCTGGCTTCTCCGTCAGGGAGGGCGGTTCTCCAGGTAAGAATACTGGAGTGGTATTGGCCAATACTGGTTGCCATACCCTTCTAGAGCGACTTCCCTGGTGGCTCAGATGGTAAAGCATCTGTCTACAATGTGGGAGACCTGGGTTTGATCCCTGGGTTGGGAAGATCCACTGAAGAAGAAAATGGCAATCCACTCCAGTACTATTGCCTGGAAAATCCCATGGACAGAGGAGCCTGGTAGGCTACAGTCCATGGGGTCGCAAAGAGTCGGACACGACTGAGCTACGTCCCTTCCTTCCTTCCTTCTAGAGCACTATATTTCCTCCTGCCCTAGTTGCCAACTCCCCTGAGTACCTGGTGCTGCCAGAACCCCTGCAACCAGGCAGCTGCACCACCTCCACACCTGGTCCACACAGAGGCAAACCCAAGTCCTCCAGAGCAGCCTCAGGAGCAAACCCCAGTGGATGACCCACAAGCAGAGGTGGAAATAAAACCACAATTGAAACCCAGCAGCAGTGTGACTAAGGAAGAAAACCCAAAACCTTCCCACAGTAGTACATGCTGCAGATTAAATCCACATGATCAACTAAGGAGACTCTGTGTCTATGGAATATATAAAAGGTCATTGAGAGCATCCACAAAAGAAAACGCACTAGTTTTGATAGCTGTGGACATTGGAGGCAAGAACACAGAGGAGCTAGACCAGATGAGAATCTGAGCTTCCCCCACAACAGGTCCTGATATCTGGATTCCAGTGTTGAAGGGCATTCTAGGAAGGTGAGGGGGCTTCCGTGTTGGCTCAGAGGTTAAAGCATCTGCCTGCAATGCCAGAGACCTGGGTTTGATCCCAGGGTTGGGAAGATCCCCTGGAAAAGGAAATGGCAACCCACTCCAGTATTCTTGCCTAGAAAACCCCATGGACAAAGGAGCCTGGTGGGCTATACTCCACAGGGTCGCAAAGAGTTGGACACGACTCAGTGACAGAGGTGAGGTGAACTGTGACTACTAGTGAGCGAGAGGACTCTGACAACAGTGACTCAAGAAAAAGATTTATTATTCTTATGTTTTGACTTGTTCTGTAGATTCTTTTTTCTTTCTTTGTCCTCCCCCCACCCCCGCCCCGTCGTAGTTGTCGATTTTACTGGCACTATGAAATCTAATTATGTTTTTTGAGCTTTTTTTTCTCTCAGTCATTTTTTTTTTTAAAATTGTTGTCATAAACCTCTACCTCTATTTTGCCATTCTGTGGAATTTACTTTTGTTTTTTCTCTTTTTTTAATTTTAATTTTATAAACCTATTTTTTTTCTACATTTATTCCTTTCTTTGCTTTTTATACTGTGCTTTTCCCCTTGCAGTTAATCTTTAATGTATATAAATATTCTT
>SJYQ01000134.1:993659-1016222 GCA_006410935.1 Redunca redunca | reverse complement strand
GAAAATAAAGGAAAGACTTTGAGGAAGTTTATTGCAAAAGTAGAGGCATGAAATTTTCAAACCAACAAGAATTATTGAATCACCCCAAGAAGGCTACCAATAGTGGCCAATGGCCTTAGCAACCTAGACAAGAAACAACAAGACTGGGTAAAGCACTTTCCAAAATGTATGTGTGATCTTCAGTAGACCCATTTACATATTGTCAACCTAAAGCCTGGTAGGGGGAAACTGAGGAGTGGGTGGATGCCCTGTCAGTCTTCTGCTGAAAGTGTCCTGGCACTATTTGATTTCACTATTTGTCAAACCAAATGAGAAGTCTGAGGATGATAGTATATAGTTTATATACTATGCTGTAGATAAATATCTACCTCCTGGGTAGACAGCAAAGTGGAGAAAGAAGCAAAGTGGATGGAAAGTTACAAGAGAAGAGTGTTCAGCATACCTGGAAAAATATTAAAGCACTTTGTCTCTTTTTCTATAGTATTTGTAATCATGGATTTAAAATGAACTAACTTTTATATAACATCAAGAAACCCTGTATTAAGTGTCGATAAGTAAAATAATAACAGCTATCTCAGACCATCCTAAATGTGTTAACAATACCTACTTTCGATTTTCATTTAAATATATGGCATTTGAAATGTGTTTACATTGCTGCTGCTAAGTCACTTCAGTCGTGTCCAACTCTGTGCGACCCCAGAGACGGCAGCCCACCAGGCTCCCCCGTCCCTGGGATTCTCCAGGCAAGAACACTGGAGTGGGTCACCATTTCCTTCTCCAATGCATGAAAGTGAAAAGTGAAAGTGAAGTCACTCAGTCGTATCCGACTCTTAGCGACCCCATGGACTGCAGTCCACCAGGCTCCTCCGTCCATGGGATTCTCCAGGCAAGAGTACTGGAGTGGGTTGCTATTGCCGTCTCCTGTTTACATTAATAGAACATAATTGCAGACTTTTCATGAAATAGTTTATCTTTTGAAAAACTATGCAGTAATCTTGGGTGGATGACTTGTTTCTGAAAACAATTTGGAAGATCCTAAAAGAACATTCGCATTCCTGACTCAACAGCATCAAATGAATTCACTCATGATTTATCTTGCTGTCTGATTTTAAATGCCACATTTCACTTAGCAAAAATAATGATGTGTTTTGAATGGTAAAGAAAACTCAAATATTTTAGTATTTTTTCTTTAAAATTTTTAACTATCAGTTCATTTCAATTCAGTCACTCAGTCGTGTCCGACTCTTTGCTCCTCTATGAATCGCAGTACGCCAGGCCTCCCTGTCCATCACCAACTCCCAGAGTTCACTCAGACTCGCGTCCATCAAGTCAGTGATGCCATCCAGCCATCTCATCCTCTGTCGTCCCCTTGTCCTTCTGCCTCCAATCCCTCCCAGCATCAGAGTCTTTTCCAATGAGTCAACTCTTTGCATGAGGTGGCCAAAGTACTGGAGTTTCAGCTTCAGTATCATTCCTTCCAAAGAAATCCCTGGGGTTATCTCCTTTAGAATGCACTGGTTGGATCTCCTTGCGGTCCAAGACTCTCAAGAGTCTTCTCCAACACCACAGTTCAAAAGCATCAATTCTTCGGCACTCAGCTATTTTCACAGTCCAACTCTCACATTCATACATGACCACAGGAAAAACCATAGCCTTGACTAGATGGACCTTTGTTGGCAAAGTAATGTCTCTGCTTTTGAATATGCTATCTAGGTTGGTCATAACTTTTCTTCCAAGGAGCAAGCATCTTTTAATTTCATGGCCGCATTCACCATCTGCAGTGATTTTGGACTCCAAAAAACTAAAGTCTGACACTGTTTCCACTGTTTCCCCATCTATTTCCCATGAAATGATGGGACCAAAGGCCATGATCTTCGTTTTCTAAATGTTGAGCTTTAAGCCAACTTTTTCACTCTCTTCCTTCACTTTCATCAGGAAGCTTTTTAGTTCCTCTTCACTTTCTGCCATAAGGGTGGTGTCATCTGCATATCTGAGGTTATTGATATTTCTCCCGGCAATCTTGATTCCAGCTTGTGCTTCTTCCAGCCCAGCGTTTCTCATGATGTACTCTGCATATAAGTTAAATAAGCAGGGTGACAATATACAGCCATGACGTACTCCTTTTCCTATTTGGACCAGTCTGTTGTTCCATGTCCAATTCTAATGGTTGCTTCCTGACCTGCATAGGTTTCTCAAAAGGCAGATCAGGTGGTCTGGTATTCCCATCTCTTTCAGAATTTTCCAGAGTTTCTTGTGATCCACACAGTCAAAGGCTTTGGCATAGTCAATAAAGCAAAAATAGATGTTTTTCTGGAACTCTCTTCCTTTTTCCATGATCTTGCAGATGTTGGCAATTTGATCTCTGGTTCCTCTGCCTTTTCTAAAACCAGCTTGAACATTGGAAGTTCATGGTTCATGTATTTGTGAAGCCTGGCTTGGAGAATTTGAACATTATTTTACTAGCATGTGAGATGAGAGTAATTGTGTGGTAGTTAGAGCATTCTTTGGCATTGCCTTTCTTTGGGATTGGAATGAACACTGAGTTTTCCAGTCCTGTGGCCACTGCTGAGTTTTCCAAATTTGCTGGCATGTTGAGTGCAGCACTTTCACTGCATCATCTTTCAGGATTTGAAATAGCTCAACTGGAATGCCATCACCTCCACTAGCTTTGCTCGTGTGATGCTTTCTAAGGCCCACTTGACTTCAAATTCCAGGATGTCTGGCTCTAGGTGAGTGATCACACCATCGTGATTATCTTGGTCATGAAGATCTTTTTTGTATAGTTCTTCTGAGTATTCTTGTCACCTCTTCTTAATATCTTCTGCTTCTATTAGGTCCATACCATTTCTGTCCTTTATGGAGCCCATCTTTGCATGAAATGTTCCCTTGATGTTTCTAATTTTCTTGAAGAGATCTCTAGTCTTCCCATTCTGTTGTTTCCTTATATTTCTTTGCATTGATCGTTGAGGAAGGCTTTCTTATCTCTTCTTGCTAGACTATCAGTTAGTTTTATATAACTTGAAACATAGTTGTCCTTTGGTTTATGAAAAAGAAACAACATTCTGCTGTATAAATTTTCTTTTTAAAATCTAAATTGTATCTTAAAGGTACTGGATAGCTACAAATAGAAAAGACAGTAAGACCAATTATTTAATAGAAAAATTATTTTCAGATTTCTATCCATAATTCTTTCTCTAGTTATCAGTTCAGTTCAGTTCAGTCGCTCAGTCGTGTCCGACTCTTTGCGACCCCATGAATCGCAGCACGCCAGGCCTCCCTGTCCATCACCAACTCCCGGAATTCACTCAGACTTGCGTCCATTGAGTCAGTGATGCCATCCAGCCATCTCATCCTCGGTCATCCCCTTCTCTTCCTGCCCCCAATCCCTCCCAGCATCAAAGTCTTTTCCAATGAGTCAACTCTTCGCATGAGGTGGTCAAAGTACTGGAGTTTCAGCTTTAGCATCATTCCTTCCAAAGAAATCCCAGGGTTGATCTCCTTCAGAATAGACTATGTGGATCTCCTTGCAGTCTCTAGTTATATACAGCTATTATATCTAATAATAGCTTATATAAACACTGACCTTTCTAAATCACCATGTGCTGGTTAATACTATGTGTCAGCATCACTGGGCCATGGAGTATTCAGATATCTGTTGTTCTGGGTGTTTCTGCGAGGATGTTTTTGGATGAGATTAACAGTTAAATTGGTAGACTGAGTAAAGCAGATTGAATTCCTAATGTGATGAGCCTCATCCAATCAACTGAAGCCCAGAATAGAGGAAAAAGACTGACCTCATCCAAATAGAATTTTTCCACTCAGCTGCCTTTAAGCTTCAACACTGGTTTTTCCTGTCTTCCTACTGAAACTAAAACACTGAAACATGAGCTTTTCCTGGGTCTTGAGCCTGCCAGTCTTAAGACTGGAACTATACCATTGACCCTCCTATGTCTCAGTTAGCTCATTCACTCTGCTGATCTTGGGACTTGTCAGCTTCCATAAAATGTAGAGTCAATTATTTTATATATATGTATGTAAAAGCTTCCCAGCTGGCACAGTGGTAAAGAATTGGCTGCCAGTACAGGAGACACAAAAGGTGTGGGTTCAATCCCTAGGTTGGGAATATCCCCTGGAGTGGGAAATACTGGAGTAGCATTGCCTGGGAAATCCCATGGACAGAGGAGCCTGGCAGGCTATAGTCCATGGGTTCACAGAGTTGGACTCGACTGAGCAACTGAGCAAGTAGCCATATGCACCTATGTGTATATAGTGTGTGTGTTTGTGTGTGTGTGGGTGTGTATATATATATATATATATGAGTGGAAGAGGGAAAAAGACAGAGGGGCAGGGACATTCAGAAAGAGATAATCAAACCAAAACCAATAGGATGAACAAGTACAGATTAGTTTCTCTGGGGGACCCTGACTAATATACTCTGCATTTGATAATGTGACTAGCCTGTAACGTAATGATAGGTATTGCAAGACTGCCTCAAGAAGGAAGCTAGGAAAATATTACTTGATCTTTGATTTCAGGTAGTTCAGTTCAGTTCAGTTCAGTCACTCAGTCGTGTCCGACTCTTTGCGACCCCATGAATTGCAGCACACCAGGCCTCCCTGTCCATCACCATCTCCTGGAGTTCACTCAGACTCACGTCCATCGTGTCCGTGATGCCATCCAGCCATCTCATCCTGGGTTGTCCCCTTCTCCTCCTGCCCCCAATCCCTCCCAGTATCAGAGTCTTTTCCAATGAGTCAACTCTTCGAATGAGATGTCCAAAGTACTGGAGTTTCAGCTTCAGCATCATTCCTTCCAAAGAAATCCCAGGATTGATCTCCTTCAGAATGGACTGGTTGGATCTCCTTTCAGTCCAAGGGACTCTCAAGAGTCTTCTCCAACAGCATAGTTCAAATGCATCAATTCTTTGGCGCTCAGCCTTCTTCACAGTCCAACTCTCACATCCATACATGACCACTGGAAAAACCATAGCCTTGACTAGACGGACCTTAGTCGGCAAAGTAATGTCTCTGCTTTTGAATACACTGTCTAGGTTGGTCACAACTTTTCTTCCAAGGAGTAAGCGTCTTTTAATTTCATGGCTGCAGTCACCAACTGCAGTGATTTTGGAGCCCAAAAAAATAAAGTCTGACACTGTTTCTACCGTTTCCCCATCTATTTCCCATGAAGTGATGGGACCGGATGCCATGATTTTTGTTTTCTGAATGTTGAGCTTTAAGCCAACTTTTTCACTCTCCTCTTTCACTTTCATCAAGAGGTTTTTTAGTTCCTCTTCACTTTCTGCCATAAGGGTGGTATCATCTGCATATCTGAGGTTATTGATATTTCTCCTGGCAATCTTGTTTCCAGCTTGTGCTTCTCCCAGCCCAGCGTTTCTCATGATGTACTCTGCATAAAAGTTAAATAAGCAGGGTGACAATATACAGCCTTGACGTACTCCTTTTCCTATTTGGAACCAGTCTGTTGTTCCATGTCCAGTTCTAACTGTTGCTTCCCGACCTGCATATAGATTTCTCAAGAGGCAGGTCAGGTGGTCTGGTATTCCCATTTCTTTCAGAATTTCAGGTTACCTGCATGAATTTTAGAAGCTTGAGATATCAGCATGGTTTATTGTGGAGGAGCGAGAACAACATAGGCTCTGGCTAGAATTTGTAGTTTATTTATTCTTTAAATATAAATTTATTTTTTTAATTGGAGGTTAACAATTTGGTTTTGTCATACATCAACATGAATCCGCCACAGGTATACATGTGTTCCCCATCCTGAACCCCCCTCCCTACTCCCTTCCTGTACTATCCCTCTGGGTCATCTCAGTGCACCAGCCCCAAGCATCCAGTGTAGTTTAATATGAGTTTACATCTCAATTCTTTCTCTTCTTTATTTACAATTAATTTTTATTGGAATAAAGTTGCTTTGCAATGTGGTATTATTTTCTGCTGTACAGCAAAGTGAATCAATTATACATATACATATGTGCACTCTTTTTAAATATTTTCTTCCAATTTAGGTCACCACAAAGCATTTAGTGGAATTCCCTGTGCTAGACAGTAGGTGCTGATTAGTTATCTATTTTATACATAGTAGTGTATATATGTCAATCCCTGTCTCCCAGTTCATCCTACCCCTCTCCTTCATCGGCATGCATAATTTATTCTCTATGTTTTTGTCTCTATTTCTGCTTTAAAAATAAGTTCATCTGTACTGTTTTTCCTAGGCCCCACATATAAGTATTAGTATACAATATTTTTTTCTCTTTTTAACTTACTTCACTCTGTATAACAGTCTATTGGTCTATCTGCATCTCTGCAAATGGCATTATTTTATTCATTTCTATGGCTGAGTAATATACTAGTGTATATATGTGCAATATCTTCCTTATCCATTTCTCTATTGGACATTTAGGTTGCTTCCATGTTCTGGCTCCTGTAAATAGTGCTGAAATGAACATCTGGATTGCATGTATCCTTTTGAATTATGGTTTTCTCTGGGTATATGCCCAGGAGTGGGAATTCTGGGTACTATGGCAACTCTATTTTTAGTTTTTTAGGAAATATCCATACTGTTTTGCATAGTGGCTACACCAATTTACATTCCCAGAAATATTGTAGGAAAGTTCCCTTTTCTCCACTCCCTCTCCACCATTTATTGTTTGTGGACTTTATGATGATGACATTTGTGACCAGTATGAGATGATACCTCACTGTAGTTTTGATTTGCTACGTCTCAATTCTTAAAGCAAGCTCATAAGGTTAATTGCTCAGTTGATCTCTAGAATGTCCAATAATAAGTTTCTCATCAATGGCTTCACAATATGAAAAACTGAGGATCTATTTAATATCAATTGTGGCCAACATTTGGAATGAATTGAAAGGGCTTTTCAAATAAAGCACATTTAGGAATAAGTTGGTAATCCTATGCCTAGAAATGTACATCAACAATATTTTATAATATTTAGTCCAGGGAGAATTGCAGCAGTGAATGAGGCATCCCAAAAGGATTCCAGCTGAACACTATATGGAATATTTTGCTGTTGGGTCTATAAAAGGCTGATGCAGAGGAAAGGAGCAAGTCAGGGTTCTGACCTGCAAGAGAAGCACTAGGGACATGAGGGAACAGCAACTATTTCTACTCTGAAGGGGTAAAAGAGTAAGATATGAAAATGAACTAGAGGGTGAAAGGAAGTGATGAGGGCTTGCATCCTACTTGGAAGAAATGATTTTCCCTCAAACTTACACTTGGGACAGTGAAGGGGGTAGCCTGGGATATTGTAGTGCAGTGGGAGTCAGAGGCAGATAGTTGGGCTTCCCTGGTGGCTCTGATGGTAAAAAAAATCTGCCTACAATGTGGGAGACCCAGGTTCAATCCATGGGTAAGAAAGATCCCCTGGAGAAGGGAATGGCAATCCACTCCAGTATTCTTGCCTGGAGAATTTCATGGACAGAGGAGCCTGGTGGGCAACAGTCCATGGGGTCACAAAGAGTTGGACACAGCTGAGCAACTATTACTTTCACATACTTCGCTTTCACTTTTGGGGCATTGTACAAACTTGTTTTTTATTCCCTGGGCTTTGTTTGACCCAGTGAGGTTTCTATACACAGACATACCAAAAAGGTTCCACACACCTTTTTTTGAGTCATGACATTATGTACTTAGTTTAGAAAGAATTCAGCCTTTCTGATTTACTAGTTTTAGTAATTGAAACTTTGTAAATTGATTTTTCCAGAGGACTTTGCTTTCTAACATGATTGGTTTTAGGTTGATAATATTTTTAACATATCAATTTTCTTTGGAATTTTGCAAGTACAAGAGATGTCTTTTAACTTGTAGTTGAGTCACTTTCCCTGGAGTCTTGGGTGAAAGAAATTTTTAAAACATTTCATATAATACAGAAATAAGACTGTCATTATGCTTACTGTGCAATATTATTTTATTTCTCTCTCCCCACTTGTCTTAACTTGATTCAGATTTGTTTTAACAATTCTCTGCCTGATATAACATAAAATTTCCCTAAATGCCATGCAAAATGTGTGGTGGTGCAGTGGGAGTGAGAGGCAGATAGTTGTCATAAACAACAGTAAGAACAAAAACACTTAGGAACATAGAATTGCTTATTTTTAATTTAGCCTCAAGCATCCTCTTATAAATAAAACAACATCAATGCCAAAATGTGTAAGAGGATATAATCTCACAATTTAAAAAATTAACAGTAAATGTAAATTATGTAATTATTCTGTATCTTCCTCTTAATTCTCTGTGATTTGATGAAAATGTTGGCACAGACTAGTGATTTTTCAAGATTATATTGGAAAACACTCTCTTAAAGAATAATATTAACACTCAGAATCATGCCATTATCACAGACATTGAAAGGAGATACATTCCTGTTCTTCTTAGAAGTAACTAGGACTTCTCTGGTGGCTCAAATGGTAAAGAATCTGCCTTCAGTGTGGGAGACCTGGGTTTGAACTCTTGTTCAGGAAGATCCTCTGGAAAGTGTAATGGCTACCCACACGAGCATTCTTGCTTAGAGAATTCCGTGGACAGAGGAATATGGCATGTTACAGTCCCTGGGATCACAGTCAGACAAAACTGAGTGACTTTCATTTAGCTCATCTCAGAACGAATGAGCTAAATTTAGAGAGAAATGGCTCAGTGAAATTTTTGGAGCCAACTTACTGTCAAACCTAGTCTGCAGCTTTAATGAAAGTCATGATTCTATATACTATACATACTATGGTTTAAGATTGCCATCTGTAGCTTGTTGAATAGAATGAGAATATAATGCTGCTAAGAAAATATTTTCACAGCTGTTATATTTTAGAATATGCCTAAATATGCATTAATTTAAATATTTTTTAATATTTAAGATTTTAAAACATTAAACTGCACCGTAAATTGTCTTAAGCTTTTTTCTGTGATTATGTAGTTGTAATTTGTCACATAGTTGATGTTCACTAAATAATATCTCATAATATCTTCTCTGAGCCTGACATGTTTTAAATAATTTATTAGCAAGATTCCATCATCATTAATCAAATATAAATTCAATACAGCTTGTTCATCACGTAGGTTTCATAAAAGCTGTATGTTGCTAACTTGAATTAACTTGAGCATAGATTCAGGCCTTTGGATACATGGAGGGGGTGTCTCTTTGTTCATATTTTAAATGCAGATTGTTAGTACTTCACGAGCTGTATAATTTCAGTCATGGGTATTTGTTTTGCAGCATGAACAGATTTGTATATAAAACTACAGTGGTTTTTTTTAACAATTACTTTTTCAAATTTCATGATACCTTAAATACATTTACATCTCTATCAGTTATTGAGTTTTCATTTGCCTCATTTGGGCCACATTTTATTATGCCTTGTACTTGGAAATCAAATAATTTCAGTCTTTCTGATTTTTTTTTTATATAAGAGTTACCAGGTACTGTCTGTGATATCATATGTGTGTATCAGTATCTAAAGTTTCTGTCTAAAATTGGCACAGGTAAGAACTGAAGAAAGAGGTTATATAATGCAGTTGAAGTTCTCAGTCATTAGATATTTGTTAGGGATCTACTGTGTGCAAGACACAAGACCAATAATAACAGAGTGATGTGGCCCTGTTAAGTATTTTTTGAAATATGGCTGAAATACAGCTTCAGTTCAGTTCAGTTCAGTTGCTCAGTCGTGTCCGATTCTTTGTGACCCCATGAATCACAGCATGCCAGGCCTCCCTGTGCATCACCAACTCCCGGAGTTCACTCAGACTCATGTCCTTCGAGTCAGTGATGCCATCCAGCCATCTCATCCTCTGTCGTCCCCTTCTCCTCCTGCCCCCAATCCCTACCAGCATCAGAGTCTTTTCCAATGAGTCAACTCTTCGCATCAGGTGGCCAAAGTACTTTAACATCATTCCTTCCAAAGAAATCCCAGGGCTGATCTCCTTCAGAATGGACTGGTTGGATCTCCTTGCAGTCCAAGGGACTCTCAAGAGTCTTCTCCAACACCACAGTTCAAACACATCAATTCTTCAGTGCTCAGCTTTCTTCACAGTCCAATTCTCACATCCATACATGACCACTGGAAAAACAATAGCCTTGCCTAGATGGACCTTTGTTGGCAAAGTAATGTCTCTGCTTTTGAATATGCTATCTAGGTTGGTCATAACTTTTCTTCCAAGGAGTAAGCGCCTTTTAATTTCATGGCTGCAGTCACCATCTGCAGTGATTTTGGAGCCCCCAAAATAAAGTCTGACACTGTTTCCACTGTTTCCCCATCTATTTCCCATGAAGTGATGGGACTGGATGCCATGATCTTCATTTTCTGAATGTTGAGCTTTATGTTGAAATGCAGCTTATTATAGGTTAATTATTTTTAATGCAAATATTAGTGATATACAATATACTTTAATGCGTTTTCCTTACAAATTTAGCCAGTGAGAAATAAGACCCCTTTGAATTTAGAGATGACTGAATAGGCAGCAGAAACAAGACCAGGACCAACTGTGGCTCAGATCATGAATTCCTTATTGAAAAATTCAGACTTAATTTGAAGAAATTAGGGAAAACCACTAGACCATTCAGATATGACATAAATCAAATCCCTTATGATTATACAGTAGAAGTGACAAATAGATTCAAGGTATTAGATCTGACAGACAGAGTGCCTGAAAAACTATGGCAGAGTTTCATGACATGGTGTAGAAGGCAATGATCAAGACCATCCCCAATAAAAAGAAATGCAAAAAAGGCAAAATGGTTGTCTGAGGAGGGCTGACAAATAGCTGAGAAAAGAAGAGAAGTGAAAGGGAAAGGAGAAAAGGAAAGATATACCCATTTGAATGCAGAGTTCCAAAGAATAGCAAGGAGAGATAAGAAAGCCTTACTCAGTGATCAGTGCAAAGAAATAGAGGAAAACAATAGAATGGAAAAGACTAGAGATCTCTTCAAGAAAACTAGAGATACCAAAGGAACATTTCAAGAAAAGATGGGCACAGTAAAGGACAGAAATGGTATGGACCTAACAGAATCAGAAGATACTAAGAAGACGTGGCAAGAATAAACAGAAGAACTATACAAAAAAAGATCTTCATGACCCAGATAACCACGATAATGTGATCACTCACCTAGAGCCAGACATCCTGGAATTCGAAGTCAGGTGGGCCTTAGGAAGCATCACTAGGAACAAAGCTAGTGGAGGTGATAGAATTCCAGTTGAGCTGTTTCAGATCGTAAAAGATGATGCTGTGAAAGTGCTGCACTCAATATGCCAACAAATTTGGAAAACTCAGCAGTGGCCACAGGGCTGGAAAAGCTCAGTTTTCATTCCAATCCCAAAGAAAGGCAATGCCAAAGAATGTTCCAACTACTGCACAATTGCATTCATCTCACACGTTAGCAAATAACGCTCAAAATTCTCCAAGCCAGGCTTCAACAGTACGTGAATCATGAACTTCCAGATGTTCAAGCTGGATCTAGAACAGTCAAAGGAACCAAAGATCAAATTGCCAACGTCCAATGGAAAAATCAAGAAAGTTGCAGAAAACATCTGCTGCTGCTTAATTGACTATGCCAAAGCCTTTGACTGTTTGGATCACAACAAACTGGAAAATTCTTAAAGGGATGGGAATACCAAGCCACCTGCCCTTCCTCCTGAGAAATCTGTATGCAAGTCAAGAAGCAACAGTTAGAATTGGACGTGGAACAACACACTGGTTCTGAAGGGGAAAGGAGTACCTCAAGGCTGCTTATTGTCACCCTGTATTTAACTTATATGCAGAGTACATCATACGAAATGCCAGACAGGATGAAGCACAAACTGGAATCAAGATTGCTGGGAGAAATATCAATATTTCTGACACTACCCTTTGGAAGAAAGTGAAGATGAGCTAAAGAGCCTCTTGAGGAAAGTGAAAGAGGAGAGTGAAAATGTTGGCTTAATACTCAACATTCAGAAAACTAAGATCTTGGCATCTGGTCCCATCACTTCATGCCAAATTGATGGGGAAACAATGGAAACAGTGAGAGAAATTTTTTTTTTTTTTGTGGGTTGGGGGAGGCTCCAAAATCACTGCAGACAGTGACTACAGCCATGAAATTAAACAATGCTTGCTCCTGGAAGAAAAGCTATGACCAACCTAGACAGCGTATTCAAAAGCAGAGACATTACTTTGACAACAAAGGTCCATCTAGTCCAAGCTAAGGTTTTTCCAGGAGTCATGTATGGATGTAGAGTTGGACTATAAAGAAAGCTGAGTGCCAAATTATTGATCTTTTGAACTGTGGTGTTGGACAAGACTCTTCAGAGTCCCTTGGACTGCAAGGAGATCCAACCAGTCCATCCTAAAGGAAATCAGTCCTGAATATTTATTGGAAGGACTGATGCTGTAGATGAAGCTCCAATACTTTGGCCACCTGATGTGAAGAACTGACTCATTTGAAAAGACCCTGATGCTGGGAAATATTGAAGGTGGGAGAAGAATGGGACAACGGAGGATGAGATGATTAGATTGCATCATCACCTTGATAGACATGAGCTTGAGTAAGCTTCAGGATTTGGTGATGGACAGGGAAGCCTGCCATGCTGCAGTCCATGGGGTTACAAAGAGTCAGACACGACTGAGCTATTGAACTGAACTGAACTGAATTTAGAGCTCTGTTTCTAAACTGATAGTATAGAATGTTACTTGCAAAAACCTGAAATATGTGGTGCACACATATTTCTTGAATTTCTTAGTTTTTATAATGCATCATGTTTTTCAAAGTTTGTTTTTTTCTTTAAAACATTTTATAATGTAAAAAAAAGTACATTGTTCAAATTAGGTTAGCCAAAAAAAATATTTCAAACAGTATGTCAATCAAAATGGAATATGTAAAATGTTTCAAACTTCAAAAGTCTCAATTTAGTGTAATATATATTTTTTCTACTACAGAAATGAACTGAAATTTCAGAAAATTTGGTATATATATATTTGCTGTCAGGAATAATATTTTGAAATAGATACTATAAAATGCCTCTCAGATTCTTCCAGCTTCCTAGAGCTTGACTGCTAAAGGTTCAAAACTGAGGCCATCTCTAGAAATTTCCCTTCTCCAGTATTTTATCCATGTCTTGGGAACAGCCTACTTCTAATAACTGATCAATTTGTACAGAGTCCCAACCCCCTTATCTCAAGTCATGTTATGTTTGAAGAGTTGTGTCAGTTTTAGATTTTCCTAAGGGATAAATTGAGGCCCTTGTTCCAACCCTATCTCAGTTTAAACTGCCCCACCTCTAGCCCACTCATTACTGCTACTTTAATTCTCTTATAATATTGATAAACAGTGTTGATAACATTATATTCATTAATCTAATGGTGAACAAGCCTGATTCCCTAGTACACTTCTTTGGTTCTGGAGGCAGCATAGTCCATATTTGGGAATACTTTTGATGTTCAGTCATTCAGTCATATCCCATGGACTCTCTGTGACTCCATGGACTGCTGCATACCAGGCCTCCCTGTCTCTCACCACCTCCCAGAGCTTGCTCAAACTAATGTCTATTGAGCCGGTGATGCCACACCCTCTCATCCTGTCATCCCTATCTCCTCCTGCCTTCAATCTTTCCCATAATCAGGGTCTTTTCTAAAGAGTTGATTCTTTGCATCAGGTGGCCAGAAAGTATTGGAGCTTCAGCTTCAGCATCAGTCTTTCCAATGAACAGTGAGGACTGATTTCCTTTATCCGTTTTGATCCACTTGATCTCCTTACCCATTATATGAATCCCTTGAATTTACTTGTGTATGTTCTCTTATGGTTTATGGTTTGGTGTATGTTTTTAAAAGATGACTATTTGGAGCAGTTTTGGCTTCACAGCAAAACTGTACAAAAAATACAGTTACAATGAAATCCCTGTTCCCACACCTGTACAGTTTCTCCCACTATAAAATCGATCACAGAGTGAAGTAAGCCAGAAAGAAAAACACCAATACAGTATACTAATGCATATATATGGAATTTAGAAAGATGGTGATGATGACCCTGTATGCAAGACAACAAAAGAGACTCGGATCTATAGAGTGAACTTTTGGACTCTGGGGGAGAGAGAGAGAGGGAGAGGGTGGGATGAGATGGGAGAATGGCATTGAAACATGTATACTATCATGTAAGAAACTAATCGCCAGTCTATGTCCGATGCAGGATGCAGGATGCTTGGGGCTGGTGCATGGAGAGGACCCAGAGAGATGGTATGGGGTGGGAGGTGGGAGGGGATTCATGTTTGGGAGTGCATGTACACTCGTGGTGAATTCATGTCAATGTTTGGCAAAACCAATACAGTATTGTAAAGTAAACTAAAGTTAAAATAAAAATTAAAAAAAAAATAAAGGCTTTAAAGTTATGAGGAAAAAAAAATAAAGTAATGGAACTGAGAAAATAAAAATAAAATCGATCACCACAGTGGTACATTAGTTAAAATCAGAGGGCTTACATAGGCATAGCATTATCACTCAAAATCCGTAATTTATATTAGGGTTCACCCTGATATTGTACATTCTGTGATTTTGAACAATGTATAAATATGTATCCACCATTGAAATATCATACAACATAGTTTTACGATCTTAAAAATCCTCTGTATTATGCCTACTCATTGTTTCTTCCTATCTAAACACTGGCTAAGATTTGTTGCTCAGTCACTAATTCTTGTCCAACTCCTGGTCAGCCCATGGACTGTAGCATGCCAGGCTTCCTTGTACTTCATCTCCTGGAGCTTACTCAAACTTATGTCCATTGAGTCAGTGATGCTATCTAACCGTCTTGTCCTCTGTTGTCCCCTTTTCCTCCTGCCTTCAATCTTTCCCAGCATCAGGGTATTTTCTAATGAGTTGGCTCTTTGCATCAGGTGGCCAAAGCATTGGGGCCTCAGCTTCAGTATCAGTCCTTTCAATGAATATTTAGGGTTAATATTCAGGATTGATTGACTGGCTTGATCTCTTTTCAGTCCAAGGGACTCTCAAGAATCTTCTCGAACACGACAGTTTGAAAGCATCAATTCTTTTGGTGTTCAGCCTTCTTTATGGTCCAAATCTCACATCCATACATGATTACTGGAAAAACCATAGCTTTGACTATATGGACCTTTGTTGGAAAAGTAATGTGTCTGCTATTTAATGTTCTGTCTAGGTTTGTCATAGCTTTTCTTCTAAGGAGCAAGTGTCTTTTAATTCCATGGCTGCGATCACCATCTGCAAGTGATTTTGGAGCCCCTCCAAAAAAGTCTGTCACAGTTTCCACTGTTTCCCCATCTATTTGCCATGAAGTGATGGGACTGGATGCCATGATCTTAGTTTTTTGAATGTTGAGTTTTAAGCCAACATTTTTAGTCTCCTCTTTCAACTTCATGAAGAGGCTCTTTACTTCCTCTACTTTCTGCCATAAGGGTGGTGTCATCTGCATATCTGAGGTTATTGATAATTCTCCCAGCAATCTTGATTCCAGCTTGTGCTTCATCCAGCATGGCATTTCTTATGATGTACTCTGCATTGAAGGTAAATAAGCAAGGTGACAATAGACAGCCTTGACATAGTCCTTTCCCAATTATGAACCAGTCCATTGTTCCATGTCCTGTTCTAACTTGCTTCTTGACCTGCATACAGATTATTCAGGAGGCAAGAAAGGTCATCTGGTATTCCTGTCTCTTGAAATATTTCCACAGTTTATTGTCAAAGGCTTTTCCATAGTCAAGGAAGCAGAAGTAGATCTTTTTCTGGAATTATCTTGCTTTTTCTATGATCAAACGGATGTTGGCAGTTTGAACCCTGATTCCTGTGCCTTTTCTAAAAGCAGCTTGAACATCTGTAAATTCTCAGTTCTTATACTGTTGAAGCCTAGCTTGGAGAATTTGGGGCATTACTTTTATAGCATGTGAAAGAAATGCAATTGTGCAGTAGTTTGAACATTCTTTGGGATTGCCCATCTTTGGGGTTAGAATGAAAACTGACCTCTTTTCCAGTCCTGTGACCATTGCTGAGTTTACCAAATTTGCTGGCACTTTCACAGCATCAAGTTTTAGGATGTGGAATAGCTCAGCTGGGGTTCAATCACCTCCACTAGCTTTGTCCCTAGTGATGCTTCCTAAGGGTCACTTGACTTTGAATTCCAGGATGTCTGGCTCTAGACAAGTGATCACACCATCGTGGTTATCTGGGTCATGGAGATCTTTTTTATATAGTTCTGTGTATTCTTGCCACCTCTTCTTAATATCTTCTGATTCTGTTAGATCCATACCATTTTCGTCCTTTATTGTGCCCATCTTTGCGTGAAATATTCCCTTGGTATCTCTAATTCTCTTGAAGACATCTCTAGTCTTTCCCATTCTATTGTTTCCCTCTATTTCTTTGTACTGATCACCGAGGAAGACTTTCTCCTTGCTATTGTTTGGAATTCTGCATTCAGATGGGTACATCCTTCCTTTTCTCCTTTATGTTTAGCTTCTCTTCTTTTCTCAGCTATTTTTAAGGCATTGTCAGACAACCATTTTGCCTTTTTACATTTCTTTTTCTTAGGGACGCTCTTGATCACTGTCTCCTGTACAATGTCACAAACCTCTGTCCATAGTTCTTCAGGCACTCTATCAGATCTAATCCCTTGAATCTATTTGTCTCTTCCACTATGATCATAAGGGATTTGATTTGGGTCATAGCTGAATGTTTTCCCTACTTTCTTCAATTTAAGTCTGAATTTTTCAAGGAGTTCATGAACTGAGCCACAGTCAGCTCCCAGTCTTGTTTTTGCCGACTGTATAGAGGTTCTCCATCTTTGACTGCCAAAGATATAATCAGTCTGATTTCAGTACAGACCATCTGGTGATGTCCATATGTAAAGTCATCTTTTGTATTGTTGGAAGAGGGTGTTTACTGTTATCAGTGTGTTCTCTTGGCAAACCTCTGTTTGCCATTTCCCTACTTCAATTTGTACCCCAAAGCCAAAATATGCCTGTTACTCCAGGTATCTCTTGGCTTCTACTTTTGCAACCAGTCCCCTATGATGAAAAGGACATCATTTTTTTGTTGTTAGTTCAGATAGTCTTGTTGGTTTACATAGAACCATTCAACATCTGCTTCTTCAGCATTAGTGGTTGGGGATAGACTTGGATTATTTTGATATTGAATGATTTGCCTTGGAAATGAACTGAGGTCATTCAATCATTTTTGAGATGCTCCCAAATAACCGCATTTTCGACTCTTTGGGGCTACTCCATTTCTTCCAAGGGATTCTTGCCCACAGTAGTAGATATAATAGTCACCTGAAGTAAATCGCCCGTTTTGGTCCATTTTAGTTCACTGATTCCTGAAATGTCAATTTTCACTCTTGTCATCTCTTGTTTGACCACTTCCAATTTACCTTGATTTAGGGACCTAACATTCCAGGTTCCTATGCAATATTATTCTTTACAGCATTGGACTTTTCTTTCACCATCAGAGACATCCACAACTGGGTGTTGCTTCTGTGTCAGCTCAGCCTCTTATTTCCTTCTGGAGCTGTTTCTCCTCTCTTCTCCAGTAGAATATTGGACACCTACTGACCTGGGGAGTTCATCTTTCATTGTCATATCTTTTTGTATTTTCATACTGTTCATGGGATTCTCAAGGCAAGAATGCTGAAGTGGTTTCCCTTTCCCTTCCCCAGTGGATCATGTTTTGTCAGAGCTCTCCACCATGATGCCTTTTTCTTGAGTGGCCCTACACAGCATGGCTCATAGTTTTATTGAGTTAGACAAGTCTGTGGTCTATGTGATTGGTTTGTTAGTTTACTGATTAAAATGGAAATCTGTCATCTTTCTGTGGGGCCCAGATAAGCAATGGCTAAGCAACAGATTCTAGCTGCAAAGCAAGTGGTCTTTTTGCTGAGTTACCCAAACAAATAGATACTAAGGAATGAGATATATTTGTAGTAGAAAGACAGCAGAGATTTATGTACCATTCACAGATGGTACTCATACAACCTCAGCCACAAGAAAAATATTGACCATGGGACACAAATGACCATACAGCCATACCAGACTTTCTGAGCTGCAGCCATGAAATTAAAAGATGCTTACTCCTTGGAAGAAAAGTTATGACCAACCTAGACAGTATATTCAAAAGCAGAGACATTACTTTGCTGACTAAGGTCCGTCTAGTCAAGGCTATGGTTTTTCCTGTGGTCATGTATGGATGTGAGAGTTGGACTGTGAAGAAGGCTGAGCGCCGAAGAATTGATGCGTTTGAACTGTGGTGTTGGAGAAGACTCTTGAGAGTCCCTTGGACTGCAAGGAGATCCAACCAGTCCATTCTGAAGGAGATCAGCCCTGGGATTTCTTTGGAAGGAATGATGCTGAAGCTGAAACTCCAGTACTTTGGCCACCTCATGCAAAGAGTTGACTCATTGGAAAAGACTCCGATGCTGGGAGGAATTGGGGGCAGGAGGAGAAGGGGACAACAGAGGACGAGATGGCTGGATGGCATCACTGACTCAATGGACGCGAGTCTGAGTGAACTCCGGGAGTTGGTGATGGACAGGGAGGCCTGGCGTGCTGCGATTCATGGGGTCGCAAAGAGTTGGACACGACTGAGTGACTGAACTGAACTGAACTGAACTGTGTGACCCAATAGCAAGTCACATGGTTCTGAAAACTGAAGGAGTATGTTTGGAATTAGCCAAGATCAGATTAGGAGTATAAGTAATTTGCATTAAGTCACTCAGACTTCTAGTTTCTCCATTACTAATACACTATCTCCTGTCCTTCACTTTCCCCTCTAGCTAGCATTGAAGGGCCTATAAAAAGTTTGAGGCACAAAAAAGTTATTCTACATAACATTATAGTATTCAAGGGACTCAAGGAGTATAGGATATGCAATAATAGAAAAATGAAAGCACAAGTGAGGAGCTAGGTTGGAGATGATATCCTCTTTAGACGAAACACCATTTGGAACAGTATACACGTTAAATCAATGTAATTATATGGTGTCGGCCCTCATTAACTAGAATCAATAAATTTTAGAAACAAGAGGTAAAAGTGGAAATGGCTCTGCTTGTCATCACTTGTGATTCACTTTAGAAATGTGTGCTTCCCATCCGCACAACTCTAGTCCTTTCAGATCTGGAAGTCTAGGTTCCCCATGAGGGTGTACTTCAACCAGGGTACACGGTCAGAGTCCTAATAAAATTTATGCTAGGACTGCCATGTGACGTCAGTTTCTTAATGCTAAGAAAGGAGTGAGTATCCTGGCAAAGGTAATTTATTTGATCATTGGAAGAAGGCAGTCACAGTTATGATGGTAAATGATAGTTTAAAGAAAAAGTATGTTTGACACCAAGGTGATCCATTGGGTCATATGTTGGATATCTCCACAACTTTTTAAAGTAACTTTATTGAGATATAATAACCATACTATTCACCCATTCAAGCTATAATTCAATGGTTTTGGTGTATTACATCATTATTTTTCATTGTAACTATGTGTGCATTTTCAGTCACTCAGTCGTGTTTGATTCTTTTCAACCCTGCCGACGGTAGCTGGGATTTTCCAGGTATGAATACCAGAGTGGGTTGTCATTTCCTTCTCCAGAGGATATTCCTGACCCAGACATTGAACCCACATCTCCTGCATTTTCAGGCAGATTCTTTACCATTGAGCCATCTGGGAAGACTAATTGTAATTATACATACATATGTGTATATATATAACTATACATACATATATGTACTAATACATACATCAGTTCAGTTCTGTTCAGTTCAGTCACTCTGTTGTGTCCAAGACTTTGTGCCCCCACGGATTGTAGCATGCCAGGACTCCCTGTCTATCACCAAATTCCGGAGTTGTCCATTGAGTCAGTGATGCCATCCAACCATCTCATCCTCTGTCATCCCCTTTTCCTACACCTTCAAACTTTTTCAGCATCAGGGTCTTTTCAAATGAGTCAGTTCTTCGCATCAGGTGGCCAAAGTATTGGAGTTTCAGCTTCAACATCAGTCCTTCCAATGAAAAATCAAGACTGATTTCCTTAAGGATGAATTAGTTGGATCTCTTTGCAGTCCAAAGGACTCTCAAGAGTCTTCTCCAACACCACAGTTCAAAAGCATCAATTCTTTGGCGGTCAGCTTTCTTTATAGTCCAACTCTCACATCCATACATGACTACTGGAAAAACCATAGCCTTGATTAGACAGACCTTTGTTGGCTAGTAATGTGTCTGTTTTTTAATATGCTGTCTAGTTTGGTCATAACTTTCCTTCCAAGGAGTAAGTATATTTTAATTTCACGGCTGCAGTCACCATCTGCAGTGATTTTGGAGCCCCCCCAAATAAAGTCTGTCATTGTTTCCACTGTTTTGCCATCTATTTGCCATGGAGTGATGGGAATGGATACCATGATCTTAGTTTTCTGAATGTTGAGCTTTAAACCAACTTTTTCACTCTCCTCTTTCACTTTCATCAAGAGGCTTTTTACCCCTCTTCATTTTCTGCCATAAGGGTGGTGTCATCTGCATATCTGAGGTTATTGATATTTCTCCTGGCAAACTTTATTCCAGTTTGTGCTTCATCCAGCCCAATATTTCTCATGATGTACTCTGCGTATAAGTTAAATCAGGAGGGTGAAAATATACAGCCTTGAGGTACTCCTTTTCCTATTTGGAACCAGTCCATTGTTCCATGTCCAGTTCTAACTGTTGCTTCCTGACTTGCATGCAGATTTCTCAAGAGGCAGGTCAGGTAGTCTGTTATTCCCATCTCTTTCAGAATTTTCCACAGTTTGTGGTGATCCACACAATCAAAGGCTTTAGTATATGATTATACATATGTATATAGTTATATATTTATATTCATATATATATAATTTATCATTTTAGATTAGATTCAGTGTCATTCACAATGCTCTGCCAGTTCACCACTCTCTATTTCAAAAACTTCGGAATTTCCACCTCCAAATTCTGTTAAGCCATTGTGCAAATTTCCATTCCTGCCCGCCCCCACATACCCACTCTCCATATCTAGTCTCCTTTCTATCTCTATGAACTTGCCTAAATAGTTCATATAACGGTAATCACACAATGTTTGTCCCTTTTTGTTTAGTTTATTTTAGTTAGTGTAATGTTTTCAAGGTCCATCCATGTTGCAGCATCCCTTTTAATGTCTTAGTGATGTTCAAAAAATGTATGGTATATACATTTAGATTATTCATTAATCAATTAAAAAATACTTGGATTGTTTTCACCTTTTGGCTATTGTGAATAATGCTGCAATGAAAACTGGCCCTTAAATATCTGTTTGTATCCCTGCTTTCAATTTTTTTCAGTATTTACAGAAAGAGTAGGCTATATAGACATTTTCTGTTTAGCTATCTTGTTGAGTTTATTACCGCACCAGGTAATAGCTCTTAACTGTTAGAAGTGGTAGTTGAACTTAAAAGACCTCTAGAAATGTGGCAAAGGATCTGCCTGCCAATGAAGGAGAGCCAGAGTTCAATCCCTGGGTCAGGAAGATTCCGTAGAGTAGGAAATAAGAGAAACCCTCTCCAGTATTCTTGCCTGGAAAATCCCGTGGATGGAGGAGCCTGGTGGGCTACCATCCGTGGGTTCACACACGGCTGAACAACTGAGCACACATGCACAGAAATGTGGTAGAGTGGGAACACCTTGAGTAGTGATTATGGCCCTAAGACCAGCTGAAGTCAAAGGGTAAAATCTTGTATTAGACTCAGAAGCATATATTTTTTTACCCTCAGGAAAAGAGACCTGAAGGATATGTTTCCAGATGGAGTAACTTCTCACAGGAAGCAAGTGGATCTAAGTTGTGCAAAGAGTGGACTGTAGTAGAGGTTATGATGTACTACTGAAATCCTCTTTCAGAATGGGGACACATGTTACTCCAGATGCTGGGGGTGATAGCTACTGGTATCTCATAGAAATGTCCCTCCCCAGGAAATTGCCCTCAGTTTAAGGAAGCTGCCTCATATACTTTTACACTACCTTAGTGGGAAGAAACTTGTATCCAGTGCAGTTAAAACAGGTCTCTAAAGTCCCAGTACCTTTTCTCAAGTTGGGGCATCTCTGAAGGGTTTCAGCAGCTTGAGAGCTCTTCTTGATACTAGCCGAGGCCACTGTTGCAACTGTGTCATAATTTCTTTTTCTGCCTAGTTCCATTTTTCTTTTATTTCTACAGATACTATTCATTTCATTGCCTGTGTTTCAGGTAACTTGATAAAAAATAATTGGCATAAAAAACTGACCGAATATCAATAATCAAAGATGAAAAATGGTTGTTGGCTCCGTTGTATCCACAGTTTACTAGTCATCATTTTCAATGAAATTTCAGATTTCTTGACATTTAAAATGCACAGTCTTTTCATAGTGATGCTTTTTAAAAAAATATTCTGATACTGCAAAGAATTCATTGTAAATTCCATGTATGGAATAAGATGGATAGTAAATATTGTAAACAAAATGAGAGCAAAGCAATAAGTGAGTCTCTGAAGAAAAAATAATAGTAATTTGTGTGTATAGAACATGTAAAAATAAAATGTATGAAAGTAAATA
>SJYQ01000134.1:969797-982365 GCA_006410935.1 Redunca redunca | reverse complement strand
GGCCCATATACCTCTTAAAAATAGAAGATAATCAAGTTGTTTTTAACTAAGTCCCAGTGATATGCAGAATATATTTGGTATTAAGCTTTTGGTTTTTCTGGCTATCTACTAAATTGGATGTAATAAAATTTATTCATCATACAAGAATCATATGTGATTTAACTACACATTGTCAAATGGCATGAAAAAAATAGAAAGTTTTGCCTGATTAAGTATTGTTATTGCTTCTAGGCTAAAATAATCATGAGAAATTTCAGCCTCAAATGACACATTATAAATCCCTCATAATATTATAAATCTAGTAATCATAGTAATACTCTAATCCAATTCAGGGGTGAGCTGCTAAATTGGTAATAATAGGTCCTGAACAAAATCTAATGAGACAACCCATTTTCTGTGTCCCTTTTCTAGCTTTTCCCTTTAGGCCTTGAGCTGTGGGAATTAATTCTGTTTTTAAATGGCTTAACCATAGAACTTGCTTTTTTCCCTCTTTTATACTGTTCTAATTATATGGAATAAAGATTTTCCAATTGGATTCAGAAGAACCATGGGTTCTAAAGGCAGTTCTTTGAAATAAATTTAAAATAACCCATTGCAAAAAAATATGGACAGGATTAGTTTATATCAAACCTAATGCTCATACCACAAAAGAATCTCAGGATCCAATAAAAGAATACAGAATGGTTTCACAATTTCAGCTGGTGAAGCTTATATTAGAAACTCAGTACCTGGAAACTTTTCCATATTTGAGAAAGTTTTTAGAAAGAGAACTCATTCTTTCCTTCCCTCCTTTTTTCATACCTTCTTTCATTTAACTAATATGTATTAAAGATGTTTCATGTGTCAGGAACTACAATAGTAACTGAATATAGAATGATGAAAAATAGGAAAATTATTATCCACATGGTGTTTAGAATCTGATGAAGAATATAGGCATAATAAATTTGTTGATAGGATTAAAAGCTGAGATAAGTGCTATGAAGGAAAACATAGGAAGCTATGACAGAAAATAATAGGGATGAATAATAACTTGAATGAGATTGAAGAACAGGGAAGACCTCAGTAAGGATATGACATTTTAGTTGATACCTAAAGGAGAGGTAGAAGATAGTCAGGGTAAAGTGATATAGGAAGAGAATGCGCAAAGGTCCTAAGGCAGTATGTGCCTGAGAAATATTTTCTGAGAAAACATTTGCCACAACATATGAAATATATATATTTTTGGCAGGCCAGATTCTCCAGGAAGCAGAAGCTGAGACAGAATATTTGGTAGGAAGTACTTTTGGATTAATCCCTGTGAATGCAGGGGAACGATTTAGGGTTTGGCCAGAGGAGAAGTTCACTGCAACACAGAGCCAAAGAACAACAGGGAGTTCTAGAGGTAAAATGGCCTGTCAGGATCGTATCCTATCGGGCCAGAATGGCTGGATCTTTAAACCTTTCTTTCATCATGTAAGTCTTTGGCTATCAGTCACTCTGGCGAGGATGTGACTTTGGGCTACGTGGCTTTTCACTTCTGACACCAGAAGGACCTGATAGCTGAAGGCTCTCTGCTAATAGTACTCCCTGCAGCTGAGACAACAAGCTCTTCCTTAAAAGGGGGGTCTGGGCGACACATGTCCGTATCCATCCCAATATTCAATATTATGATGAGCTTTTACAAATCAATACAAGACAAATAACCCAAAAACCAACAGAGTAAAAGATAAAAATAGGCAATTCACAAAAAAAATCATGTTATCAACAAATGTATAAAAACAACCTCAACCCCATTGTTAGCAACAAGAAAAGTGCAAAATAGAATATTTTGTGCTTTGTTGTGCGTTGCATTGGAAAGAGTTTAATGATGATGAAACCAATAATGGATGAAGGTGTAGTTAGTTACACTGCTGCTCATCCTGGGATTTCTAAACAAAGGTCTCTCTCAATGTGATACAGTTTCCTCCATGAAGGAGCAAGCAACTCTGTTAGATAGTATACCGGAGTTTTCAGGGACCAAGCTGAATTTCCACACTGGGGTGGAAATTAGGGGGTGGGCAGAAATTAAACTGTTAAATGGACTGATACATGTAACTGTCCCCACAGTCCACAGGAAAAGCAAGCAGAACATTTCGTAGGGGTTCATCATAAAATCATCTCTATTTCTAGCCTTCTACTCTGAGGTTCAGCTATTTTGGGGTGAGATGTTCTAATTTGTGTTTGCCTAAAAAAGAACTTACCTGTGTTTTTGTTGTTGTTCAGTTGCTCAGCTGTGTCCAAGTCTTTGACACCTCGTCGACTGCAGCATACCTGGCTTCCCTGTCTTTCACCATCTGCCTGTGTTTCAGTTCAGTCGCTCAGTCGTGTCTGACTGTCTGAGACCCCATGAACCGCAGCACACTAGGTCTCCCCGTCCATCACCAACTCCCGGAGTTCACCCAAACTCATGTCCATTAAGTCAGTGATGCCATCCAGGCATCTCATCCTCTGTCGTCCCCTTCTCCTGCCCTCAATCCCTCCCAGCGTCAGAGTCTTTTCCAATGAGTCAACTCTTCGCATGAGGTGGCCAAAGTATTGAGGTTTCAGCTTTAGCATCAGTCCTTCCAAAGAAATCTCAGGGCTGATCTTCAGAATGGACTGGTTGGATCTCCTTGCAGTCCAAGGGACTCTCAAGAGTCTTCTCCAACACCACAGTTCAAAAGCATCAATTCTTCGGCGCTCAGCTTTCTTCACAGTCCAACTCTAACCTCCAAGGGGTCTGATTAAGAGGCTACTGGAAGACTCCAAGATACAATGGGCGCAGCGGGAGCGGCAACAAAAATGGCAGGAAATGCAAGGCTTTGCTATGGTCACAGACTTAATAGGAAAGGTAGAGAAGCTGATATAGGAAGAAATTTCCAGGGTGGAGGAGAAAGAATAAATTCAGCACGCAGAAAGAACAGTCTGAGAGAAAGAAGAAGGACAAAGATGACAGGATGTGGAGGGGAAAAAAGGAACTAAGAACTATGGCACTGAGGAAGAGTGAGTTAAGGGTAAAATGAAAAAAAAAGTTAGGGAAGTAAGTGGAGCTATAATTTGGAGGGCAAAAAATAGGAGTAGTGGTGGTTTAGTCGCTAAGTCGTGTCTGACTCCTGTGACCCCTTGTAGCCTGCCAGGCTCCTCTTTCTGTGGGATTCTCCAGGCCAGAATACTGGAGTGGGTTGCCATTTCCTTCTCCAGGGAATCTTCCCAACCTAGGAATCTAACCCAGGTCTTCTGCATTGCAGGCGGATTCTTTACCGACCGAGCTACAAGTAGTGATCTGTATCTTTGAGCATCAGTTAAGAAAAGATAAAATGACTGTGTACTTTTTAAAAAACTAAATGTTATATCTTAAAAAAAATTTTATTAGGAAAACTAGTATCTGCTATTATGTCTAAGCAGGTTTCAGTTTTTTCCTATTATTGAAAAGTGTCTCTTCTGTTACAAAATATAGAAATTATGTTAACATCTGCTCAGTGGTACCTGGTGTAATACAGCACATTTAAACAGACATTTAGTTGAGGAAGATACTTCTTTTTTTTTTTAATTTTTAAAAATTTTTATTTTAACTTTAGTTTACTTTACATTACTGTATTGCTTTTGCCAAACATTAACATGAATTCACCACGAGTGTACAAGCGTTCCCAAACAGAGGAAGATACTTCTGAAGCTAGTTTATTATATATTTCTTACCTTCTAAGCTAAATTCCAAAATATATTTTCTTCTCATAAAGACACTTAATATTGTATTCTTTAAGCAAAAGAACTTTTCCACTGCAATCAAGATAAATAGTAATACCTCTAACACAAAATTACTTAATTTTGTGGAATAACTCTCAGCCCCATCTGGGTCTCAGGTTAGAAGCCCCTCAAGGAGTGATGGTCCTTGAGTTTAGGATCTGAACTCTCTAAGGACATGGAGGAAGGCAGCAGCAATTATACATCCTATCCATGCTATGGAAACCGGCATCATTTATCAGAGCCATTCATAAATTCTACATTCCCCAGGCCTTTTCATATGAGACCAATCAGGGCTCATAACTTCCTGTCAGGCTAACGTCAAAAATATCCTCCTTCTCGCCTAGACCAGCCAGTGGTTCAATCAGCAATGGCCCATGGGCTGTCTGAACTGTCTAGGGCTGAGTTTGGTCTTATCTGAAGGAGGACAAAGGGAAGTGGGGAAGTGAAGTGGAGGCCTTTCCATAAAGTCGAGCAGACCATAAACCACCAAAACAATCTCTGACTGCTGCTCACCACTTTCATGATTGAGAAGAAATGAGTATGCAGTGGTCTTTGGAGAACTTTTTAGGAGAGGATGCTATTAGCTAGACTGTTAGTCTGGTGCATGATTCTAGTATATATACCTTTTAAAAGCTCTCACCCAATTTTAGTATGTATACTTATAAAATATATCCATCCTATTATAACATATATGTAAATTACGTGGAATAAAATTTAATTATACAAAATTTTATTTTAAAATATTTGTCTTAAAAAAACTTTATATGTGAAAATATCAAAATTACCTAAGTAGTCTCATTGGACTCTTCTTGGCTGAATTTGGCATCACAGTGCCATCCACTTTATCACAGATACATGAAGTTTCCCTAGGGAAAACTAACTATTACCATATGTCTTTAAGAAAGAAAATGTCAGTAACTGATTAGCCCCATTTGCTGAAATCATTTTCCTTTTTATTCATTTTTACTTCAGTGATTAAGAAATAATTTATTTTTTGTAAGTAGAAAAGAAAAACCCATGTAAGTAGTACTTAAAAACAAATTCCCATTCACCATCTTTAAGATTACAAAAAGGAAATAAACATATATACATAAAAAGTGACAAGATAATTTAACCTTCAATTGATGAATATGGAGGTGGCTAAACTAAGATGCCTTTTGAATAACTTTTGGAAATCTACAGCTGGTTCTTACCTGTAAATTCAGTTATTTTACTTAATTCCTATTGGCTTTCATTTTCAACTTATCATCAATAAAAGACAAATTTCTCCATCTTAAAAATGATGCTTGAGTCTTTCTTCAGATACTAGACAAGAGAGATGATGGAGAAGCATTTAATCCTATTTTTAAGCAAATATTCAAATGAACATTTTCCCTTATTTGCAGCCATCATACAGTTATTTCAATTTCCATACCTTTGCTTGAAATATTCTCTGTAATCTTTTCTTAGAAATATCATTCAGAACAGGTTACCAGCCAATTTAAAAATCTTAGTCTCATTATATCATAATGATATCTTATTTTAGACCCCAAAATGTTATTACTCAGTGAAATCATAATTCCTTTCCCTGTTTCAAATAACTCTCAGCTCTTACAAATGTCAAATTATTTAGGACAAAATAATTGTCTTTATTGAGGATATTCCAAAGAGAATGTTTTAGGCACTGACAAAAAAGGACAAGAATACCCATAGATAATTGACCTTTCAAATTTTCAAAACATCTTCAAGTCTTTCATCTCGTTTATTCTTTATGACTTTCTTTAAGCATTATTAATCCCATGTAGAGGAAGAAACTGAATTCTGAAGAAGCCATTCAGTCACTCATTTGATAAATATTACGTGATGTCTATTACTGACCAACACTGGTAGATGAGAGAATATGTCTAAAGTTACACATTCATTGCTGTGGTTGTTGTTCAGCTGCCCAGTCGTGTCCAAGTCTTTGTGATTCCATGGGCTGCAGCATGCCAGGCCTCCCCGTCCCTCACCATCTCCCAGAGTTTTCCCAAGTTCATGTCCATTGAATGGGTGATGCCCTCCAGCCATCTCCTCTGACGCCCTCTTCTCTTTCTGCCCTCAATCTTTCCCAGTATCAGGGACTTTTCCAAAGAGTCAGCTGTTGCATCAGATGACCAAAATACTGCAGCTTCAGCTTCAGCATCAGTGCTTCCCGTGAATATTCAGGTTTGATTTCCCTTAAGATTGACTGGTTTGATCTCCTTGCTGTTCAAGGGACTTTCAGGATTCTTCTCCAGCATCACAATTCGAAGGCATCAGTTCTTTGGTGTTCTGCCTTCTCTATGGTGCAGCTCTCACAACCATATGTGACCACTGGGAAGACCATAGCCTTGACTACACAGACCTTTGTCGGCAGGGTAATGTCTCTGCTTTTCAACACTCTGTCTGGGTTTGTCATTGCTTTCCTGCTAAGAAGCCATTGTCTTCTGACTTCATGGCTGCAGTCACCATCCACAGTGATTTTGGAGCCCAGGAAGAGGAAATCTGTTTCTACTTCCACATTTCCCCCTTCCATTTGCCATGCAGTAATGGGGTCGGATGCCATGATCTTAGTTTTTTTGTTAGTCTTCAGGTGGCTCTTTCACTCTCCCCCTTCACCCTTATCAAGAGGCTCTTTAGTTCCTCTTCGCTTTCTGCCATTAGAGTGGTGGTATCTGCATATCTGAGGTTGTTGTTTCTCCTGCCTATCTTGATTCCAGCTTGTAACTTATCCAGCCCAGCCTTTATCATGATATGCTCAGCCTACAAGTTAAACAAACACGGTGACAACAGACAGGCCTGTCATACTCCTTTCTCGATCTTGAACCAATCATTTGTTCCATACAGGGTTTTAACTGTTGCTTCTTGACCCACATACAGGTTTCTCACGAAACAGGTAAGATGGTCAGGTATTCCCATCTGGAGCTTTCCACAGTTTGTCATGATCCACACAGTCAAAGGCTTTAGAGTGAAACAGAGATAGATGCTTTTCTGAAATTCCTTTGCTTTCTCTATAATCCAGCAAATGTTGGCAATTTGATCTTTAGTTTCTCTTTCTTTGGGCTTTTCTTGTAGCTCAGCTGGTAAAGAATCCTCCTGCAGTGCAGCAGACCTGAGTTCGATCCCTGGGTTGGGAAGATCCCCTGGAGAAGGAAAACACTACCCACTCCAGTATTCTGGCCTAGAGAATTCCATGGACTGTATAGTCCATGGGGTCACAAAGAGTCAGACACGAATGAATGACTTTCACTTCACTTTGCTTCCTCTTCCTTTTCTAAACCCAGCTTGCACACCTGGAAGTTCTTAGTTCCCATAATGCTGAAGCCTAGCATGCAAGATTTTAAGCATGACCTCACTAGCATGGGAGATGAGTGCAGTTGTCCAGTGGTTAGCACATTCTTTGGTACTACCCTTCTTGGGAACTGGGATGAGGATTGACCTTTCCAGTTCTGTGGCCACTGCTGGGTCTTCCAGATTTGTTGACATAATGATGCAAAACCTTGATGGCATCTTCCTTTAGGGATTCGAATAGTTCTGCTGGAATTTCATTGTATTCACTAACTTTATTAACAGCAGTGCTTCTTAAGGTCCACTTGACTTCCCACTCCAGAATGTCTGGCTCTAGGTGACTAACCATACCATTGTAGTAATCCGGTTCATTAAGATCTTTTTTATACAGTTCTGTGTTTTCTTTCCATCTCTTCTTGATCCCTTCAGCGTCTACTAGATCTCTACCATTTTTATCCTATATTGTGCCCATCTTTGGGTGGAATGCTCCTTTGATGTTTGTTAAGAGCAAATATTCTAGCTCATGAAGTGAGACTTGGAAGGCAGTGTAACTTCACTTTTGCCATTGTATTTTATTAGTTACAATTACATCACAGCTGGTCTGTATTCAAAAGAAGGATAATTCTCTATTTCAACTTCACTTCTTGACAGGGCAATAGGAAGCTTCTAGAGCATGTGGGGTAAGAGATGCTGGTGATTTTTATATTTTGGAATATGTCATCAGCCATAGGTAATATGATAAAGCAGAAAATTGGACTTCTGTTGTAGTTCTTGTTTGGCACTTACTATGAATATGTATCCACTTCTGCAATGGATACACGTTCATAGTAATGTGTATCATAGCTTGCTACCCGTCTGTCAAGAAGTGAACTTGAAATAGAGGATTATCCTTCCTTTGACTATGGACCAGCTGTGATATACTTGTAACTAATAGAATACAGTGGCAAAAGTGAAGTTACTTTGCCTTGCAATGATAACTTCATGAGCTAGAATATTTGTTCTTCAAGGCTTTTATTTAAAGTAAGCAGTCCACGAGGCCTGAGACTATATTATAAAGAACCCAAACTAACTCTTGTAGAAAGACTCTGTGGTCAGGCCATGAGGGCAAGATATCCAGCTAGCTGCCATCAGCTTCATCACTCCCTCTGTCCAACCCTAGTCATCATATGACGCAACTGCACAGGACACCTTGAGCTGGAATCATTCAGGTGAGCCTTTTCTGAGTTTCTGATCCAGAGTAATAGTTAACCAGAACACTATCACTTGAAAATCCAAAATAGTTGTGTTAACTGTCTGCATGTAGATTGCATGAAATCTTCCAAATTCTTTACCCTACTCTATGTCCATGCCATCTCCCATGTGTCTTTGCAGTTTTCTCGAGGCAGACTATATTTGACCACTCCTTGATGATGCATTCAGCTACATCAGCATCTCCAGCCTTTTTGGCCCCAGGGACCAGTTTCATGGAAGACAATTTTTCCATGAACTGGTTGGGGAAGGGGTGGTTTCAGGATTATTGAAGCGCATCACATTTATTGTGCATTTTATTTCTATTTTTATTACTTCAGCTCCACCTCAGATCATCAGGCATTAGATCTTGAAGGCCAGAAATCCCTGAGTTACATGACTTCTTTTGGTTGAAAGGATATTAACAGCTGTAACACAAATAGAGGCATACAATGAGATTTTGTGTCTTGGTTTGCTTATTGTTTCTCTTTCGTGTCCTTGAGAAGACTATCCCTTGGTTACAACCAGTCCATGGTCCAAGGAAAATGAGTGAATGTGGAATAAAGCTAACCGAACTGAGCTGAGCCTAGATCAGCTGGCCCTCTGCCTACCTGGAGAAGTATGAAAGTACAGTATGAAGTACTGTTGTTTTAAGTCATGGAGTTTTGGGGTAATTTGTTTTGCAGTGATGGTTAACTGATACACCAACCTTCCTTGGAAAATGTATATCCTTTTAAGACAAACAAAACAGAAAGATACATATTAATATGTGCATATTCTAATTTGTTCTTTGAAAAAACCAACCTTCTGAGACCCACTTCTAAAACAGTCCTGTGTTTTAGGAGAAGATAAACATGGGTTCATGACTCAAGCAGGCCAATCAGAGTCCTTCCCTGAGACTGTTAAAACAGGAGCAGTAAGTAATAAATATGTGAGTACACAGCCATATCCCTTCATACGGCACAATATGAAGAAACATGTCTGTAACAGCGAATAGCAGAAACATCAAGAGGCAGAGAATCAGTCTTTATGGCATTTGAATCCTTCATTCTAGTTATTGAAATTCCTAGAGCTGGTCTAATCCCTGCCTTTCTAAAAGGTTCAATCTTGTATTGGGTCTGGGAGTGTCACTGGTACCTTGCCATTACATCCTCTTTATTACTCTAGTTTTAGTTACATTTCTGTCACTTGCAATAAGTAGCTGTCATTGATTCAAACAAGCAGTGTGAGGGTTCAGAGTGTTCACATGCCCAAACTTTGTCCCCTGTCACACTTCTATTAGCCTCAGTGAAATCAGGAATCATGCCCACATATCTAACCACCCGCACTGTCTAATCTAACATGAATCCGAAGGCCCCTCGTCTATAATCAGCTCCTTCTCTCTGAAATGGGGAATGATTTGCCATCTGAGTTGCTTTTCCCCTGATAGTGCTGAACTCATTCTTCATTTCAACCCTTTCACCACGTCGTTGTTTGGGGACTTTAATTTTTTGAAAGGGTTCTCATGATGATGTGTATGTAGTCTTCCAAAAGCTTATGTTCACTGTGGTCCAAATTTTTCTGTCTCCGCTAAATTCGTATGTTAAAAACCTAATGCCTGGTGTCATCATATTAGGAAATGGGGCCTTTGGGAGGTGATTAGGTCATGAGTGTGAAGCCCTCATGAATGGGATTAATGCCCTAATAAAACGACTCTGGAGAGCTTCTGTCCCCTCCCGCCATGTGAAGACACAGTGAGAAGGTGCTGTGAACCAGGAAGAGGACCCTCACTGCTGTGCCTTGATCTTGGACTTCCCCCCTCCAGAACTATGAGAGACAAATGTCTGCTGTTTATCAGCCACCCAGGCTGCAGTATTTTGCTACACAACCCAAACAGACTAAGACACCAATCATCACCAAATACACCAAAAGCCTTTATCTCCTCAAAGATCTGAGCAATTGTTTGATTTTTGTTTCTCAGCCAGGAGTGCCTTGGGAAGAAAATAAATGTTTGTATTCTCTTTCCAGAGCCCCAAGCCTGTCTGAGGAACCCACTGACCAAGGATAAAGGAAATCATCTGTCCCCAGTCTCTGCAAATTTGCTTGTAGGGCATTTGACTAAGGGGTGGAGGATGAAGGAGGTAGAGATAGAGAATTACATCTGTATCAGATTTAGTTCCCCAAATGGGAACTGGTTTGTGCCTTCCAACAACTGTTTGTTTTTTTTTTTTTCCAGTCCGAAAGATGGGGATGTTATCTCCCTTATTGATTTCTACTAATCAGGAAAATTCTGGAGGCAGAGAGAGGAAGGTACCAATATTTATTAACATTAGGTCTCTTCATTCTGGCTACTTAGGCTGAGTAAGTAGCCATAATTCATGAGTGATTAATAACATTGCTCCAAAGGAGACTGATTTTTCAAACTATGTTCCATAAAGCCTTGTTTTATATTTCCCTGCAGGAGTCTCTCAACTTTTTGCACATTTATAATGATCTTTTCTCCTTTCTGTTGATGTGCGATCAAGAACCTGATGTGCATCTTTCAGCATCTCCCCACATTACAGAAAATCAGCCCCTTTGTTGCAGGGCTTACTATCCCCAGAGGAGACATTTAGGCACCAAATTTTTGGTGCTTCAAACAGTGTCTGACACATGGTAGACTTTAAAAAAAAAAAAGAATGAATTTAATGTTTTAAAAGCATATATGGTTCTTAATGTCAAAAGAAGCCCAAAGGAGAGAAAGCAGGGGTGTCTATGGCTTGTTTCAGAGTTGATAGTAATACTTACAGAGAACAGTGTCAAATTTGTGATCTCCAAAGAAGAAGATTTAATTTCGGGACCAGGGACCAGGCTTGATCACTCAAGAGCTTTTGTAGAGCAGAGTTTTATTAAAGTATAAAAAGGACAGAGAAAGCTTCTGACATAATCATCAGAAGGGGGGCAGAGAGTGTCCCCCTGCTAGTCTTTAGCAAGCTGTTTTATGTCTGTTCGAAAGCTATTAATCAGATAAGAGAGACACCTCAAGGCTGACGGAGTTTCACCAGGTCCCTCTTCCACAACATTCATTTTTGAGATAGGATGGCACGAGGTGTGTCTTCCCCCATCCATAAAACAATTGATATGAATACTGGTTTATTGACCTATTATCAGCCCAAGGTTTGAGAAAAGAAAAAAAGTTAGTCTTGGGTGGAACCATTTTGAAGAAAGGCAAATTACAAAGCAAATAAATAGTTTCATTAACATAACTTAAGGAAAACATTTCCATAGAAAAACCTCCTTCTAATTTTGTGCAGAGAAGAAAAAAAAAAATCTGACACTTGTAGTTTGTCTCCTCCTGCTGCTTAAAGGAGAGGTAAAAAATGTCTGGCAGAAAGTGAAGAACTAAAGAGCCTCTTGATGAAAGTGAAAGAGGAGAGTGAAAAAGTTGGCTTAAAACTCAACATTCAGAAAACTAAGATCAGATTTTGAGGGATCTGGGAAGATGGCGGAGGAATAGGACAGGGAGACCACTTTCTCCCTCATGAATTCCTCAAAAGAACATTTCAACGCCTAGCAAACTCCACAAAACAACCTCTGAATGCTGGGAGAGGACATCAGGCACCGAGTAAAGCAGATCATTGCCTTCAAAAACAGTGCTGTATAGATGGAGAAGTCTAGAGGCTACTGTAAAAATAAAACTGAAAACCAGAAGCAGGAGGCTTAAGTCCAAACCCTGAGAACATCAGAGAACTCCTGAATCCAGGGAACATTAACCAATAGGAGCTCATCAAATGCCTCCATACCTACACTAAAACCAAGCCCCGCCCAAGGGCAAACAAGCTCCAGAGCGAGACATACCACACAAATTCTCCAGCAACACAGGAACACACCCCTGAGCTTCAATATACAGGCAGCTGAAAATTACTCCAAAATCATTGATGTCTCATAACCCATTACTGGTCTCTCCAGTGCACTCCAGAGAGAAGAAACCCAGCTCCTCCCACCAGAACTCCAACACAAGCCTCCCTAACCAGGAAATCTTGACAAGCCACTGATACAACCCTACCCACAGTGAGGAAGCTCCATAATATAGAGAACTCCACAAATTCCCAGAATATAGAAAGGCCACCCCAAACACAGCAATATAACCAAGATGAAGAGACAGAGGAATACTCAGCAGGTAAAGGAACAGGAGAAGAGCCCATCAAACCAAACAAAAAAGGAAGAGATAGGGAATCTACCTAAGAAAGAATTCCGAATATTGATAGTGAAAATGATCCAAAATCTGGAAATCAAAATGGAAGCACAGATAAGTAGCCTGGAGACAAGGATTGAGAAGATGCAAGAAAGGTTTAAT
>SJYQ01000134.1:889350-968026 GCA_006410935.1 Redunca redunca | reverse complement strand
GGGTGTGGAGAAAAGGGAACCCTTTTACATTGTTGGTGGGAATGCAAACTAGTACAGCCACTATGGAGAACAGTGTGGAGATTCCTTAAAAAATTGCAAATAGAATTGCCTTATGACCCAGCAATCCCACTGCTGGGCATACACACCGAGGAAACCAGAATAGAAAGAGACACATGTACCCCAATGTTCATCACAGCACTGTTTATAATAGCCAGAACATGGAAACAACCTAGATGCCCATCAGCAGATGAATGGATAAGCAAGCTGTGGTACATATACACAATGGAGTATTACTCAGCCATTAAAAAGAATACATTTGAATCAGTTCTAAGGAGATGGATGGAACTGGAGCCGATTATACAGAGTGAAGTAAGCCAGAAAGAAAAACACCAATACAGTATACTAACGCATATATATGGAATTTAGAAAGATGGTGATGATGACCCTGTATGCTAGACAACAAAAGAGACTCAGATCTATAGAGTGAACTGTTCGACTCTGGGGGAGAGGGAGAGGGAGAGGGTGGGATGAGATGGGAGAATGGCATTGAAACATGTATACTATCAAGTAAGAAACGAATCACCAGCCTATGTCTGATGCAGGATGCAGGATGCTTGGGGCTGGTGCATGGAGAGGACCCAGAGAGATGTTATGGGGTGGGATGTGGGAGGGGATTCATGTTTGGGAACGCATGTAGACTCATGGTGACTTCATGTCAATGTTTGGCAAAACCAATACAGTATTGTAAAGTAAACTAAAGTTAAAATAAAAATTAAAAAAAAAAAAAGACAGAAAGAAAAGAACTAACAAGAAAAAAAAAAAACTAAAAAAAAAAGAAAACTAAGATCACGGGATCTGGTCCCATCACTTCATGGCAAATAGAAGGGGAAACAGTGGAAACAGTGACAGGCTTTATTTTTGGGGCTCCAAAAATACTGCAGATGGTGATTGCAGCCATGAAATTTAAAAAATGCTTGCTCCTTGGAAGAAAAGGTATGACCAACCTAGTGAAGTGAAGTGAAATGAAGTTGCTCAGTTGTGTCCAGCTCTTTTCGACCCCATGGACTGTAGCCTACCAGGCTCCTCAGTCCATGGAATTTTCCAGGCAAAAGTACTGGAGTGGGTTGCCATTTAACAGAGCCATTACTTTGCCAACAAAGGTCCATCTAGTCAAGGCTAGATGGTTTTTACAGTAGTCATGTATGGATGTGAGAGTTGGACTCTAAAGAAAGCTGAGCACCGAAGAATTGATGTTTTGAACTGTGATGTTGGAGAAGACTCTTGAGAGTCCCTTGGACTGCAAGGAGATCCAACCAGTCCATCCTAAAGGAAATCAGTTCTGAATATTAACTGGAAGGACTGATGCTAAAGTGGAAACTCCAATATTTTGGCCACCTGATGCGAAGAACTGACTCATTTGAAAATCTTTCCCTGATGCTAGGAAAGATTGAGAGCAGGAGGAGAAGGGGACAACAGAGGATGAGATGGCTGGATAGCATCACCGACTCAATGGACATGAGTTTGAGCAAGTTCCGGGAGTTGGTGATGGACAGAGAAGCCTGGTGTCCTGCAGTCCATGGGGTCGCAGAGAGTCAGACACGACTGAGTGACTGAACTGAACTGAAAAAATGTCTGACACTTGCAGCCTGTTTTCTCCGTTTGGAGACCCCTGGCCTTCCTACCTGTTACCCTCTCAATAGGATTCAGTTTCTTGAATCACAGACCATTTCAGAATCTGGTGAAAGCTGTAGGCCCTTTCCACCACCAAGCACATCGTATAAAGTTTGCTTAAAATTTTGGGTTGTCCACTGACCTAAGTGTGTGTGGCCTTTGTGTTAAGACTTTCTGTTAAAGTAGAATATTACATATTATGGAAAAATATTCATAATCATTGGGGAATGATTTTGTGGCTAATTTGTACTCAGATAACATCATCAAGGAGAAGGCGATGGCACCCCACTCCAGTACTCTTGCCTGGAAAATCCCATGGATGGAGGAGCCTGGTAGGCTACAGTCCATGGGGTCGCTAAGAGTCGGACACGACTGAGCGACTTCACTTTCACTTTTCACTTTCATGCATTGGAGAAGGAAATGGCAACCCACTCCAGTGTTCTTGCCTGGAGAATCCCAGGGACGGGGGAGCCTGGTGGGCTGCCGTCTATGGGGTCACACAGAGTCGGACACGACTGAAGCGACTTAGCAGCACCAGCTGCAACATCATCAATTCTTCAGAGCTTATTGTCATGATTTAATTGAACTAAGTACTCTTTGAACAGTCATTTAAAAAAGGAAGAGAGTCTTCTGTATTGGGCACTGAGCAAAAAAGAGGATATAGAAAGGTTATAATACCTCCTCCCTATGTATTTTCATTCTCTGTTCCAATTTAGACGATTTTTAGCATATCCACATCCTCGGGGCAGATATGGTCATCAAGATATATGATGTTAATGACCTTCTGGTAACATAACTTTACCAGCTGAATCTGAACATTTTTATGGACTGTGCCCTTAAGGGTAGGATGAGATGAAGAGAACAAGATATTTCATAGAGGAAAATCCCTAATATACCCACTGACATCTGCTTTGTCCTTCTTTATTTAAAGTTCAATAAGCCTAATCAATACATACAAATTTTTAGGGCTTCCCTGGTGGCTCAGTGGTAAATAATCTGACTGCCATTGCAGGAGACACAGGTTCAATCCCTGATTCAGGAAGATCCCACATACCACATAGCAACTAAACCAGTGCATCAAAACTATTGACACTCTGCTCTAGAGCCTGCAAAATGCAACTACTGAGCCCACACCACAACTACTGAAGCCTGTGCATCCTAGAGCCTGTGCTCCACAAAAAGAGAAGCCACCACGATGAGAAGCCCGTGCACATCAACTTTAGAGTAGCCCCTGCTCTCCACAAATAGAGAAAGCTTGCACAGCAAGGAAGACCCAACACAGCCAGAAATAATAAATAAAATTACATTTAAAAAATAGTCTTTGGTTTCATGCTTTGGAACATCTCTGTCTCCTGAGAACCAGGAAGGAAATAAGATGATCTAGAATTGCAGTCACAGAAGTTTAAAACTCAAGAGTATAAGTCATCTAACCTGATACTTTGGCTTCACAAGTGAAAAAAATAAGACACAGAGAGGTTAAAGTAACCTTTCCAAGGTCTCTATAACTTTTCCAAGTTCTCCATAACAGATTCTTTACTCTCTCCTTGTTAGAAAATTATTCATTCACATAACATTATTGCAGAGTACAGCATGAGAAACGCTGGACTGGAAGAAACACAAGCTGGAATCAAGATTGCCAGGAGAATTATCAATAACCTCAGATATGCAGATGACACCACCCTTATGGCAGAAAGTGAAGAGGAACTAAAAAGCCTCTTGATGAAGGTGACAGAGGAGAGTTAAAAAGGTTGGCTCAAAGCTCAACATTCAGAAAACAAAGATCATGGCATCCGGTCCCATCACTTCATGTGAAATAGATGGGGAAACGGTAGAAACAGTGTCAGACTTTATTTTTGGGGGCTCCAAAATCACTGCAGATGGTGACTGCAGCCATGAAATTAAAAGACGCTTACTCCTTGGAAGAAAAGTTATGACCAACCTAGATAGCATATTCAAAAGCAGAGACATTACTTTGCCGACTAAGGTCCGTCTAGTCAAGGCTATGGTTTTTCCTGTGGTCATGTATGGATGTGAGAGTTGGACTGTGAAGAAGGCTGAGCGCCGAAGAATTGATGCTTTTGAACTGTGGTGTTGGAGAAGACTCTTGAGAGTCCCTTGGACTGCAAGGAGATCCAACCAGTCCATTCTGAAGGAGATCAATCCTGGGATTTCTTTGGAAGGAATGATGCTGAAGCTGAAACTCCAGTCCTTTGGCCACCTCATGCGAAGAGTTGACTCATTGGAAAAGACTCTGATGCTGGGAGGAACTGGGGGCAGGAGGAGAAGGGGACGACAGAGGATGAGATGGCTGGATGGCATCACGGACACGATGGACATGAGTCTGAGTGAACTCCGGGAGATGGTGATGGACAGGGAGGCTGGCGTGCTGCAATTCATGGGGTCGCAAAGAGTCGGACACGACTGAGCGACTGAACTGAACTGAACATTATCAGGTGTCATTATAACTCCTCCCAACAGAGTGGGTGAGAGTATATTTTTTCCACCTCATCAATGTTGGCCTTGGCCATGTGACTTATTAGTATTAGCTTAAACTTTAAATATGTTTGTCTGATTTGGTTTGTCTTCTTGCACTCTTGGTATTTCATCATTAGAAGTTGATAGGCAGCTGCTGAACCTAGATGATGATAACATGTAGAACACAGATGGAGCGCAGAGTCCAATCAAGCCGAGCCAAAAGCATCATCATGTCTAAGATCAGATGAACAGCAGCCAGTGAGAGAGTGTGAGTGTGTGCATATCCAGCTCTTTACAGCCCCCAAGGACTGTAGCCCACCAGGCTTCTCTGTCCAAGGCATTTTCCAGGCAAGACTACTGCAGTGGGTTGCCATTTCCTACTCCACAGGACCTTCCTGGCACAGGGATCGAACCTGCATTTCTTGCATTAGTAAGCAGATTCTTTACCACTGTGCCACCTGGGAAGCCAGACACCAACACACAGATTCATAAGCAAGAACCGTCTTTGTTATTTTAAGCCCCTGAGAAGTGCAGGACTGTATGTTATGCAGTACTATCATAGTGAAAAAGTAGGTTCATAGTCTCATAAAAGATTAGCCAAGGTACAATATTCAAAATTTTTTTCAAATTGTGTTAATTGTAATTTAATTTGCATGCACATAATAGAAAAACTCAAATAACAATGGCTTAATCAAAATTGAATTTTACTTCTCTCAGTTACTGCAGTCTAGAGTCAGGCCATTCACACTAATAGCTTAGTGATTCTTGGAGGTCATTCGGCTTTTCCTGTGCATGGCTCTTACAGAAGGCAATGGCACCCCACTCCAGTACTCTTGCCTGGAAAACCCCATGGACGGAGGAGCCTGGTGGGCTCCAGTCCATGGGGTCTCTAAGAGTCCGGCACGACTGAGCGACTTCACTTTCACTTTTCACTTTCATGCATTGGAGAAGGAAATGGCAACCCACTCCAGTGTTCTTGCCTGGAGAATCCCAGGGACAGAGGAGCCTGGTGGGCTGCCGTCTATGGGGTCTCACAGAGTCGGCCACGACTGAAGCGACTTAGCAGCAGTAGCAGCAGCAGTGCATGGCTCTGCCATCCTTAGGATATAGCTCTTGTCTTAATGCCCAAAATTGCTAGGAGAGCTTCTGTATCAAAGACTCAGGAAGAAGAATGGGAATAAAAGGAACAATACATGTTTACTCTTTTAAGGAGAATTCCTAGAATTTCCACAAAAATCTCTGCTGAGATTTTATTGGCCAGAGCTTAGTCAAATGACCGTACCTGGATGCAAAGGAGGTTGATATATAGACCTTTTGCTAAACAACAAAGTAGCAAGCAAACATTACAGGAGTCTATTACCAAAAGGGAAGGGAGAATAGATCCTTTGAGGCAACTAGCAGTATTTGTCATAGTGGACAAATATTTATTGCCCTGTAGAAAGTGTCCAATTAATGTTTGGTGAATGACTGGCTAAAATGTTAATTAATTTTCATGACCAAATCACCAAAAGGGAAAAAAATAATTCAGATTTGATTATGTACTTCATTTAAAATTTGTTTTCTTGTAAACATGATGTTTTTCTATGCATTATAAAAGTTTGCAATTCCATTCAGTCAATAGTACTGGCGATTACAATGTGAAAAATCACTGTGCTTGGGACTGTTAGAATCCAGACAAGAAGAAGACACAATCCCAAGCTGCATGAAAGTTTGCTTTTAGAGGGAGGTATTGTGGGAGAGCCATTGAGTTTACAAGCAGTATGGGACACTTTACTACAGTAAAACAATTTTCTATCTCAGGGGTCTCCTCTTGGCTTCACTTTCTGAGGACTTTCTCCAGTGTCGCTGAAGCCTATTCAGCTCATCAGTAGGATAACCCAGAATGTCCTGGAATTTAATTCTTTGTTTTTGTAAAGCGGTTGTTTTATGCATTGCAGGATTATTCTGTTTATCACGTTTAACCAAAGAGATGGTTCAAAAGCCTTCATTTTATAATAGATATTCTAAAGTTAAAAATTAATGGAAGTACAGGCACATGAAAAGATGCTCAACATTGCTAACTATTAGAGAAATGAAAATCAAAACCACAATGAAATATCACCTCACACCCATCAGAATGGGTATCAGCAATAAGTCTACACATAACAACTGTTGATGAAGATATGCAGAAAGGCGAACACTTGTATACTATTGGTGGGAAAGCAAACTGATACAACCACTATGGAAAACAGTACAGAGGTTCAGTGAAAAACTAAAAACAGAACTACCATACGATCCAGCAATTTCACCCCTGGGTATATAGCTGAAAAAAATGAAAAACATGAATGCAAAAAGATACATGCACCCCCAATGTTCACAGCAGCATAATTTACATAGCTCAGATATGGAAACAACCCAAGTATCCATCAACAGATAAATGGATAAAGAAGATGTGCTGAGTAATGGACTATTACTCAGCCATTAAAAAGAATGAAATTCAGCCATCTACAACAGCATGGATGGATCTAGGGAGTATTATATCAATACTTAGTCAAATAAGTCAGAGAAAGATAAACACTGTATGTTATCACTTATACATGGAATCTAAAAAAATAAAACAAATGAATGTATACAACAAAATAGAAACAGACTCACAGGTTTAGAAAACAAACTAGTGGATACCAGTGGGGAGAAGNTACATGGAATCTAAAAAAATAAAACAAATGAATGTATACAACAAAATAGAAACAGACTCACAGGTTTAGAAAACAAACTAGTGGATACCAGTGGGGAGAAGGGAGAGGGGAAGGACAAGAGAGGAGTAGGGGACTAAGAGATACAAACTACTGTGTATAAGATTGAAGAAGGAAGTAGCTAACCACTCCAGTATTCTTGCCTGGAGAATCCTATGGACAGAGGAGCCTGGTGGACTACAGTCCATGGATCACAAAGAGTCGGGCACGACTGAAGTGACTTAGCATGCATGCATATCCAGTGCATAAAGGAAATAAGATGGATACCTTAAGTCACCATAGGCCAGACCAAAAAATTAAAGGAAAATGTTTTAATCTTATATCTGATTAAAGAACAGTTCAGTTGAGTCGCTCAATTGTGTCCGACTCTTTGCGACCCCATGAATCGCAGCACGCCAGGCCTCCCTGTCCATCACCAACTCCCAGAGCTCATGTGTGCTTGCATGTACAAAACAGATAAGCACCAAGGATATACTTATACTATACAGCACAGGGAAATATAGCCATTATTTTATATCCTTAAATGCATATAACCTTTAAAACTATTGACTCACTAAGTTGTCCACTCAAAACTAACATATCGTAAATCAACTATACCTCAAGAAACAATTTAAAAACTAAAAAAAAAAAAAATTGAAGTGTATGATAAAAATCATAAAAATTTTGAATATACAGAGTTATTTTTAACTTTGTTGATTTAAATAGAGAATGTTAATATATGGATGCTTATCTCCCCTGAATATAGGGCCGTAACAGTAACCCGGACCAGATTTACCAGGCCACAACAAATATTAATAACTAGAAAAGTGTAAAAACTATAAGAAAAAATGTTTTCATTCTTGGGATAACAGGAAGTGTAGAAGATAGTAATCTCTGATATAGATGAGAAACAAATGAGATGAGGGCTATATAACCCTGGCTTTTTGCCTAAAGACAGTCTACTTTTTGGTACTGATAGTGGGACCCCAAGCAAAGCACAGTGATCTCACTGAGCTAAGAAAACTTTCTCAGCCTGATAAAGGGCATCTATGAAGATTCAACACTCTCTCTTGAAGATCAAGAACATGACAAGAACATCCCTGCTTTCTCTACTCCTTTTCAATATTTACTGGAGATGCTAGTCAGTGCACAAAGCAAGAAAAGAAAGAACATCCACAGAGATTGCAAAGAGAGAAATAAAAACCCTACTTGAAAGCAAACTGATCATATATATACAAAATCTTAAAGAATCTAAAAAAATTACTTGCTAATGAGTGACTTTAACAAGGTCCCCAAATCTGAGCTAACATGCAAAAATCAACTGTATTTCTATATACTGACAACAAATAGTTGGAAAATATATTATAAAACATTTCAAGTACAATAGTATCAAAACCATGACATTTTAAGGGGTAAATATAATAAAATATGTGCTTGCATATATGTTTATTTAAAACCACATAACATTGCAGAAACAAATTTTAAGACCCAAATCAGTGGTGGAATATATGATTTCATGGATTAAAATGGCAATTCTCCCAGTATCTAGATTCATTTACAAAGCAATCCAAATCAAATCCCAACATATTTTTGGCAGCAACTGACATGCTGATTATATCATGTATAAGGAAATGTGAAGGACCTAGAATAATCAAGTAATTTTGGGAAAGAAGAACAAAGTAAAAAGATATATACCTCTGGACTCTAAGCTCTATTACAAAAACATTAACTAAGAATGAGCTATTGGTGAAAGAATAGACATACAGATCAATGGAACAGAAGGTAGAGTTTAGAGAAAGACCCACATATGAATGGCCATTTGGTTTTTAACAAAGATATTAAGGGTAATACCTTTAATTACAAAGGTAATTCAGTGGGAGAAAGGACAGTCTTTAAAAAATGATGCTCAAACAATTGGATACACATATGAAAAGAACCAAGCCTGGATCCTTACTTCATACCAAGTAACAAAATTAGAATTAAATGTAGACTTATACTTAAGAAATAATACTTAAAATTTCAGTAGAAAACATAGGAACAAATGTTCTTTCCCTGGGATGGCATGAGTTATAAAAAATTGATTAAGGTGTTCACTAAGAAAATATGTTGGCTCTTTGATAAACATTGTCAGGAAAATGGAAAGGTAAGCCACACAGTGAAGACTATATTCATGTTACATGTATTTGACAAAAGAAGTGAATTTGAAATGAAGAACTTTTGCAATTTAGTAATAATAATATGAACAGCAGCCCAATAAACATGGGGGAATACTTTATAAAAGAAAACATACAAATAACTAATGAGCACATGAAAAGACACTTAATATCATTAGTCATCAGGAAAATGCAAATGAAACCACAATTAAATACCATTACAATGCTCAGTAAATGGTCTGAAAACCTTAAGTATTGAAGAACATTGAGTAAAAACTCTCATACATGGCTGCAGGAAATGTAAAATGCTACAATCACTTTAGCAAATAATTTGTTGATTTTTACATTGTCCATAAAAAGTGCTGTACCCATAACAAGGAGAACTAATTAGCCCTCATAGCCACAGGTAGCATCAAGTAGAAAATGGTTCTAATAGTATTGAGCACATTTTAAAGTATTTGAATTAGCAAATGTCTTAAAGAGAAATGTGTGGTCTTGTTTTTACATCTCTTCAGAGACAAAATTGTTAGGTGGCTCTACAAATGATAGTGAAAGTTGTTCTGTCATGTCCAACTCTTTGCGATCCATGGACTACACAGTCCATGGAATTCTCCAGGCCAGAATACTGGAGTGGGTAGCCTTTTCCTTCTTCAGGGTATCTTCCCAAACCAGGGATTGAACCCAGGTCTCCTGCATTGCAGGCAGATTCTTTACCAGGTGAGCCACAAGGGAAGCTGTAAGATATTAGTTAAGGAATAAAAAATGTAATAATGCTAACAGACCAGGTCAATATACTATGAGGACAAGACGTAGAGGAAACTATTAATTTTCAAAATACATCATTTTAAGAGAGACAAATGGTTGCAAAACTCAACCATAAAAAGAAATAGCCTAATAATAATGATCATGATTTTTAATCTACAGCTAAATTCTATACCCACTTCTTCATCCAATAATCAACTATTTGATAACAGAGGTCCTGTGACCTTGACTAGTTTGAAAAAGGCTGTTTTCTTTTTTTAAATCTCCCCTGGAAATACTATTTAAACAGTATTACCAAAATCTTAGGAACATATCAAATTAAGTATAGTAAAAATATTATACAACAATACAAGGAATATTGATGATATTAACCAAATTTACAATGTTAATATTTTAGAATACATGTAAAGTGAGTCCCTTGGACTGCAAGGAGATCCAACCAGTCCATCCTAAAGGAGATCAGTCCTGGGTGTTCATTGGAAGGACTGATGCTGAGGCTGAAACTCCAATACTTTGGCCACCTCGTGCAAAGAATTGACTCATTGGGAAAGACCCTGATGCTGGGAGGGATTGGGGGCAGGAGGAGAAGGGGTCAACAGAGGATGAGATGGCTGGATGGCATCACCAACTCAATGGGCATGAGTTTGAGTGAACTCCGGGAGTTGGTGATGGACAGAGAGGCCTGGCGTGCTACGATTCATGGGGTCACAAAGAGTCGGACACAACTGAGTGACTGAACTGAACTGAAAGTGAAAGTCAAGTTGCTCAGTCGTGTCTGACTCTTTGTGACCCCATGGACTGTAGCCCACCAGGCTCCTCCATCCATGGAATTTTCTAGGCAAGTGTACTGGAGTGGGTTGCCATTTCCTTCTCCAGGGGATCTTCCCAGCCCAGGGAACCCAGGTCTCCCTCATTACGGGTAGACACTCTACTGTCTGAGCCACCAGGGAATCCCTACACGTAAAGATATATGTGATTTAAAAGTTGTATAGTTCTTGTATTTATCTACTGTTTTAGGTGTTCAGTCATACTAAACGTGGAATTGCTGTTTATCTTTTTAAACTAAATTTAGTTAACCAACCCATCAATGTGAATATATAAGTTTAGTAAGTAAAATTATGAATTCGGTAAGCTTTCCAGGTGTCTCAGTGGTAAGGAATCCTTCTGCCAATGCAGGAGCCATAGGAGATGCAGGTTTAATTCCTGGATCGAGAAGATTACCTGGAGAAGTAAATGGCAACCCACTCCAGTACTTTTGCCTGGGAAATCCCATGGACAGAGGAGCCTGGCAGGCTATAGCCCATGGGGTCACAAAGAGCTGGACACTGCTGAGCGACGCTGAAAATCAAATGAAGTGCAAACGCTTTTAGTCATTCCTCTCCATACGCAAAACTCAAGGGCATCAAAAGACATACAAACAACTAGAAATATATGGGGAGCTTACCAATGCATAAAGTTCAAGGTTAAATACTTTGCTCCTAGCACAGAGCCTGACACAGTAAGAATCTGGCAAATATTTGTTAAATAAATGACACAAGATAAACTGTGAAGAGGGAATTGAATTACAAACAGACTTCTAGGTTTACAAGCCATGACATGTTTCATAAATGTATATTTTCTAATGGCTCCACAGAGCATGATGGATTGCAAAGGGAAGCCAAGATAAAATGTTAATTTTTTTAAATAAATGAAGCTCAATGTGACTAGCTTATATTTAGCAAATTACAAATTAATTGTGATAAAAATTGAGAGACAGTGAGTTTTCTTGAAGAACAGATGTAAGATTCCCAGTTCCAAATCTAATCCTTGCTGGACTAAATTAGAATATATATTTATCATTTCATTCAAAAAAGATAGTCACCATGATGGTATTAACATATACATTTCAATGAAAAATTTGATTTACATTTTTCACATTGCTCCAAATTTGTTTCTTAGTTTGGAAATCAAGAACAACTGCATAAATTACAATGCATTTAAAGGCGGGAATTTTTTTTCTTATATAATGACTTTCAGAGCAATGTTCTGTTAGTAACTAACTCAGCCATGAGGGTTTTGGAAAGAAAAATGTGTTGCAAATATGTATAAGTATATTGTCCATAAAATGTACACAGCTTTCAGAGATAAAGTTTTATATCTCAAGGAATATAAAACCTCATAGAAGAATTTCTGTACTTTCTACAAACTAATAAAAACACATAAGATCCTGGAAAATGTTTTGTGTTAATGTTTGAGAGACAAAATTAAATTGTTACTTTTCCTAAGATTTGGCTTATCAAGGAAGCTTATATCTCACAGGTTTAGACCTTTGACACATCAACCGTTTTAATGTTTATCAGTAACACTGAACTTTGCCTTCCATTGAGTGGCATGCTTTGCTAAAAAGGGTGTGTGTGGTGATCATAATTCTACAGTTCTAAGTATTGTTGTCGTTCAGTCGCTCAGTTGTGTCTGACTCTTTGCAACACCATGGACTGCAGCACACCAGAATTCCCTGTCCTTCACCATCTCTGAGTTGGCTCAAACTCATGTCCATTGAGTTGGTGATGCCATCCAACCATCTCATCCTCTGTCACCCCCTTCTCCTCTTGCCCTCAATCATTCTTAGCATCAGGGTCTTTTCCAGTGAGTTGGCTCTTTACATCCAATGGCCAAAATATTGGAGCTTTAGCTTCAGCAACAGTCCTTCCAATGAATATTCAGGGTTGATTTCCTTAGGATTGACTGGTTTGATCTCCTTGCTGTCCAAGGGATTCTCAAGAGTCTTCTCCAGTTTGAAAGCATCAGTTCTTTGGTGCTCAGCCTTCTTTATGGTCCAACTGTCACATCCATATGTGACTATTGGATAAACCATAGCTTGAACTATATGGACCTTTTTCAGCAAAGTAATGTCTAAGTATAGTGACTGCTTTATTTTCAGGAGGCTATTTAGGTTAGTGGAAACTCTGCAGCCATGTCATTTAATATGGCCCCAGAATCACTCAACATTACCAATGTTGCAGAAGTAGAAATTGTCAATATTCTTTTGTTTTCTACCTTCTTTTCAGACTTAAGTACATTTCCCTTTTTTTGCTTATATTCCATAAAAGCCCTCCAAAAGGAGCTGTTAGAGAGTTGTGTATTCAGATAAATAATATTTTATTAGATCAAAGGAGCATAAATATAATATTGTCAAATGAAGAGAATTTTAAGGAGGGACTTCCCTGGCTACCCAAGGTTAAGACTCCATGCTTCCACTTAGGGGGCACAAGTTTGGTTCCTGGTAGGAGAACTAAGGTCCCATATGCCTTGTGCAGCAATGGGCACGTAGGGGAGAGGGCGTTAGGGAGGCTCATCCCATTGTTAGCATCTCATCTCGTTCATTTCTCACAGTATCCATCCCCACTTCCTCCTTCCCTCAACTCCTTCTCAGGTCCTTATTCCCTGTTACCTATTCTACTTTTCTGGATTATTTTACCAGAGCATAGGCTTGTAGATGCTTGTAATTACCTATACACTATCATTTTCTACTTCTTCGTTAGGATAAAACCCTCAGAGCTACAATACGCCCAGCTAGAAAAATCATTTCCCAGCCTTGCTTGTAGCTAGGTAGAGCCACATGATGAAGTTTGGCCAGAGAGATGGAAACAAAAGTGGTGGAGGAGACTGCCTAGAAGGCTTCTTGAAGATGCTGAGAAGTGGACCCTTTTTGTCCTGCTTCCTGCTGGCTTCCCTGGTGGCTCAGATGGTAAAGAATCTGCCTGCAGTGTGGGGGACCTGGGTTCAATCTCTGGGTCGGGAAGATCCCCTGGAGGAGGGAATGGCAACTCATTCCAGTATTCTTGCCTGAGAAGCCCACGGACAGAGGAGCCTGGTGGGCTACAGTGTATGGGGTCACAGAGAATCGGACAGGACTGAGTGACTAACACTCTCCTTTGCACCGCTGACCGAGGGCAGAAGCAACAGGCAGCGTTTCCGCAGGCACGGGAGCAGCGCTGGTGTGAAGGATTATGGAGCCAGGACACAAGACGACCGCAAAACCACCACACTAGCCCTGGAATGCCCACTTCCGTGACTTCTTTTGAAAGAAAAGTGAAATACCAAGTTTTAAATACCACGATCGGACTGTTTTCTGTGGCACACAGTTGCAGTTTTTGTGGCAAATGGATAGCAGGCTTGAATATGGTAACTGCGGACAGTCTGGGCTTCCCCAGCGGCTCAGAGGTAAATAACCCACCAGCAGTACAGGACATGTGGGTCCAATTCTTGGGTCGGGAAGATCCCCTGGAGGAGGTAATGGTAACGCATTCCAATATTCCTGTCTGAAGGATCCCATGGACAGAAGAGCCTGGTGGGCTATAGTCCACGGGGTTGAAAAGTGTTGGACACGACTGAAAGGGCAGAGCACGCACACACACGGAGGACAGTGCAGTGAGGGGACTGTTTACAAGCGTGTGAGCAGGACTAAAGAAACTGAACACATTTACCAACTTCAGAGAAGCCTGTTTGGCCTCTAGGCCTAAGGAATCAAGGAAGCAGACACACCCAGCAGGGAGTGTGTGACTCAGCCTAACAGTCACCCTGGTCTCACCTTCCACCTGCTCTGTTCTTCTGCTGTGTCTCCTATTGGCCAAATGAACCGTAAATTAGAGGGTAAAGGTAGTCTGTTGAAATAGCCTATAAAAGTCAGCCTCCAAAGGCCCAAGGCAGGTCGGAGAAGGGCAGAGAATGAACCTGGAGGGGCAAATAGGAACCGTTCAGCACAATGGCTTCATTACTTTCCTGCTTTCAACTCCATTCCCTCACCTGCCCCTAGTTCATCCCACATTCCATTGTGGGGCTAATATTATCAGTAATATTATCTCTTTGCTTAACATTCTGCAGAGTATCCTAGTTGCCTAGCAAGTCAAGTCCAAGCTCCACTGTGCACACAAGGCCATCACCCTCCGGCTCCACCCCGCTTTCCCAAATCTATTTTTCCGCAAGTTCCGGCATGTGTTACAGCCTAACCACAATGATCACCATTCCAAGTAACAGCCCATGCTTTCACATTTCATGTGCCTTTTCTCTCTGTGCTTAAGAAACAGAGTATGCTTCTTTCTACTCTATGAAAACCTTACCCATATATTAAGGCATAGCTTAAGAGTATACCCTATGGCCCCTTCCTGAACCTTTGGTCAGAGTCTCTACCTCCTTGTGAATATTAGCACTTTGTTTCTCTCCCCGTTATGGGCTGCCAACTACCAACTCCTCCTGTACTCCCTGCGAGTTCTTTCTCAGTGAGTGGCCTGCTGGTTGCCTAAGACAATACTTGGGAATCATCTTTGACACCTCTTTTCCCTCTCATTTCTCCTATTCAATCCTCCAGCAAATCCTAGTGCTTGTATCTCCAACACATATATGTAATTCAACCCCTTGTCGCTACCTACCCGGGTCCACCACCCAGTTCCTGCTGTATTGTTATAATAGTCTTCTTTACATCAGTCCTTATCTACTACCATTCCCTTAACAGCAGAGCAGCGAGGATTATCTTTCTAAAATCTAAACGAGATAAATCACTCTTCTGTTCAACATTGTCCACTGGCTTCTCATCTCACCCAGAGGAAAAGCCAAAAGTCTTGCAATGAACTACAAAGTCCTAAGTGATATAATCCCCACTCCCTCACACATACACACATGCACACAACCTCTTACTTCATTAGCTCTTTTTCTTCATAATTCCTGTCTCACTTACTTCATTCCAGTGATGTCTGTGTCTTGCTATTACTAGAGTCATCAAGCCTATGTCCTCAAACTTTGGCACCACTCTGAGTTAAATGTTATCAGCCTCCCTACTCCCATCTCACATGGTTTATTGTGAATTCTTGAAGTTTTCTGTCCAATCATCTTCTTTCCAGTGAGGCCATTCCTAACAACACTATGGAAACTAGAAGTGCCTCTGCTCCCCTCACTGCCAGCATGCCCTCTTCTCTTTACCACAGCTCTTATCCACATCCCACTGAATGGCTAGAAAAACAAGAATGGGGGGATGAATCCAGGAAAAAGTGCACAGAGGCCTGTCTCTGCGGTGGTGACATCAGGTCAGAGAGATGAGAAACACTATAGGGTTTCCTGGAGAAGGCAATGGCAACCCACTCCAGTGTTCTTGCCTGGAGAACCCCGTGGACAGAGGAGCCTGGTGGGCTGCTGCCCATACGGTTGCACAGAGTCGGACAAGACTGAAGCGACTTAGCAGGCATGCATGCATTGGAGAAGGCAATGGCAACACACTCCAGTGTTCTTGCCTGGAGAATCCCAGGGACAGAGGAACCTGGTGGGCTGCCATCTATGGGGTCGCACAGAGTTGGACACAACTGAAGCGACTTAGCAGCAGCAGTAGGGTTTCCTGGTCTGAAGTACCCAGTGGAACACCAGTGAAGTGTGTTTTTCTGTTCTGGTACCAGTAGAGGCTAATGGTACTTATCAGTGGCCTGATGAACAGTCAGAGAACTTTGTTCAAAATTGCAAGTTAATTTGTGGTCTCCTCAAAGCAAATTCACAGTCTGTCATTCAATTGAGTCAGAATGATAACACAATGGGAGAAAGCAGACTGGTCAAATTTATCTCTAATATTAAGCTTTTAGTATTTTATTAAAAGCTTTTTACTCACTGTTTAACCGAGAAGAGTGTCATGGCCGTAGCAGAGGAGATGCAGGGTAGTTTTCTCTATAATTCTTTCAGAAGATTTGGCAAAGAAATCAATGTTGGCAAAAGAAATAATATCCCAATAATAATACTATTTGAAATAATAAAACTTGAAAGGATAAGAAAATTTTGCTATTTCTCCTATTCACTATGCTACCCGTGGATTTTCTAAATATGGTATGGTGGGAGGGAAAAGGAACAAAGACAGGCACACTGTTATTTAGCTAGTATAGTTTTCCATTTGGTCCATCAAAAAGTTGATGATCTCTTTCACTGGGGCTTCTGTTGGGGTCAACTCACCTTCCCAGGAGGTCATCTTGGGGGTTCCCTTTCCAGATAGCCCAAGGGATCCACACTTGGTCCACGTGACATCTGCATGCATCCTGTCCTACCAAATTGTCCCATCAGAGTCACGCCTTTTTCTTCAACCATCAAAGCTACCTTCAGCCTGCCTCTCCTTTAGACATTTGTGGGAATTGGATAGCATGTCAGCCCCTGAGCCTTTGACTATAAGTAAGAGGGAAGCACCCTGTCATGTTCCCTAGGTAGAGAGGAGGAGAAATGTCATAGCACTCTGAAAATAAATAAAGACCACCTTGATGAAAACAGAGCCTATTTGTTCACAGCCAACCAGAGTAAGGAAGTCAGGAGCATCACTTGAATTTGGCAGAGAATCAAAGGCAGGCAGAGGAGTAGGAAAGCTCCAGATTTTGGGAAGATGAGTGACTTCAGGTATGCTCTGATTGGAGATGGTTGGTGTAGGGAAGAGCCAGAGGAGCTCTAACTAGAAGCAGGGAATCTTTTTTTAAAAGTAATTTATTTTTAATTGAAGGATAACTGCTTTACAGTATTATATTGGTTTCTGCCCAACATAAACATGAATCAACCATAGGTATACCTATCTCCCCTCTCCTGAACATCCCTCCCACCTCCCTCCCCACAGAGCTGAAGCAGAGCATCTTTATGTGACGGGTTTGAGGTGCATATTTGGATTTTTCTGACTAGTTCTCAGTTGAAAGTGAGGTTAAAAAAATAGGAAGCTGACAGTCATGGACCAAGTCCTAACTATTCTGGCTGATTGTTGCAGAGGTTGGGCTTTGGCTTTCCCAGCTGGTTGCTGCAGAGAATGTGGGTGAGTGTTCTTTTGATATATACAATCTAGTCACTGTTCATTTGTATATTTAGTCTCTTATAATTCTTCCCCTAGGGAAGATCTACTTACTCATTTCCATTAATTTCCAAGCTTCTCCTTAAAGTGTCTTTAAGGTAGGCTAAGAACGCATCACCTCATTAATTTTCAAACTGTCTCTTTTTCAGTGATTTAGTCACTAAGCATGTCCGACTCTTGCGATCCCATGGACTGTAGCCTGCCAGGCTCCTCTGTCCATGGGATTTCCTAGGCAAGAATACTGGAGTAGGTTGCCATTTGCTTCTCCAGGAAGGATTCTTTTTTAGTCATCTCTTTTTATAATTTGTCAGTAATTCAACATTCTGTTCTCAAGTTTAGAGCCTCACCTGAAGCTGAGAAAATACTAACCATCCTACTTTCATATCCTGTTACATAGGCCTCAGTACAGAGGACTCATCTGAGAAGTTTGGCAGCAAGAAAAGGAAGAGAAATTAAATGGAACCTAGAACGCACAATCAGACAAATGAGTCCTTTTTCCTTCTCTTCCTCTCCTTTTCTTTTCTAAACTGTAAGCCCTCACAATAAAGTTCAAACTCCTCAGCATGGCTAGATCCTTTGGCCCCAAGACTTGGTCCAGCCTTGCTCCTCTGGTCTCATTTCCTACCACTTCCAAACACCACCTTGTGGGGCCACTGCCAGAAGTGAAGCTGAGCAAGACCCTGAGGAGCCTTCCCAGGGACAGACCCCTCCCTGATGTCCCCTGCCTCTTGTTTGCAAAAAATCTGCGTGCTCCTAGGCCTTCCCTGAGTTCCAAAGAGAAAATTCAATCAGAAAAGTGAGAAAATGGAGAAATAAAGTAAAATAGTCAAGTGAGACAAGATAATACTAGTTTAGGCATAAAACAAAGTGGAGGATTTTTAGTTTCCCGTCGAGGGCTATAGAGAATATTCTGAGCCCTATCCTTGAGTTGTTTCGCAGATATTAAAACCCTCACCAGGTGGAAGAAGTTAACTGGATGCTAAACACCCTCACATAGACCCCAGGCCAGTTGGAATGCAGAAGACTGATGATGTTGACCCCTGAACTACTGGCTAGGTTACCTCCCATCAAGAATGTGAATGAGCTGATCACTCATCTTGCAACCATTTCCTTACCTTGCCTTTAAAACTGCTTCTCTGAAAGCCATTTGGGAGTTCATGTTTTCTGAGTGTAAGCTACCATTTTCCTTCCTTCACCCCACAATGGGTGCCTTGCAATAAATGCTGTACTTTCCTTCGCCACAATCTGGTATCAGTAGATTGCTTTGCTGTGCATTGGGTAGTCAGATTCAAGTTTTCAGAGTTCCAAAGAATATCAAGGAGAGATAAGAGAGTCCTCCTCAGTGATCAATGCAAAGAAATAGAGGAAAACAATAGAACAGGAAGGACTAGAGATCTCTTCAAGAAAATTAGAGATACGAAGGGGACATTTCATGCAAAGATGGGCACAATAAAGGACAGAAATGGTATGGACCTAACAGAAGTAGAAGATATTAAGAAGAGGTGACAAGAATACACAGAAGAACTACACAAAAAAGATCATGACTCAGTAATCACGATGGTGTGATCATTCACCTAGAGCCAGACATCCTGGAATGCAAAGTCAAATGGGCCATAGGGAGCATCACTATGAACAAAGCTAGTGGAGGTGATGGAATTCCACCTGAGCTATTTCAAATCCTGGAAGATGATGCTATGAAAGTGCTGCACTCAATATGTCAGCGAATTTGGAAAACTCAGCAGTGGCCACAGGACTGGAAAAAGTCAGTTTTCATTCCAGTCCCAAAGAAGGGCAATGCCAAAAAATATTCAAATTACCATACAATTGTACTCATCTCACATACGTCCAAAGTAATGCTCAAAATTCTCCAAGCCAGGCTTCAAGTAGTATGTGAACTGAGAACTTCCATATGTTCAAGCTGGATTTAGAAAAGGCAGAAGAACCAGAGATCAAATTGCCAACATACATTGGATCATAGAAAAAGCAACAGAGTTTCAGAAAAACATTTACTTTCTGCTTTATTAACTACGTCAAAGCCTTTGACTGTGTGGATCACAACAAACCGTGGAAAATTCTTAAAGAGATGAGTATATGAGAACACCTTACCTGCCTCCTGAGAAAGCTGTATGCAGGTCAAGAAGCAACAGTTAGAGCTGGACACAGAACAACAGACTGGTTCCAAATTGGGAAAGGAGTACCTCAGGGCTGTATATTGTCACCCTGTTTATTTAACTTATACGCAGAGTACATCATGTGAAATGCCAGGCTGGATGAAGGACAAGCTGAAATCAAGATTGCTGGAAGAAATATCAATAACCTCAGATATGCAGATGACACCACTCTTGTGGCAGAAAGCAAAGAACTAAAGAGCCTCTTAATGAAAGTGAAAGAGGAGAGTGAAAAAGCTGGCTTAAAATTCAACATTCAAAAAAAGATCATGGCATCCTGTCCCATCACTTCATGGCAAATAGATGGGGAAATGATGGAAACAGTAACAGACTTTATTTTCTTGGGCTCCAAAATCACTGTGGATGGTGACTGTAGCCATGAAATTAAAAGACGTTTGCTCCTTGGAAGAAAAGTTATGACCAACCTAGACAGCATATTAAAAACCAGAGACATTACTTTGCCGACTAAGGTCTGTCTAGTCAAGGCTATGGTTTTCCCAGTAGCCATGTATGGATGTGAGAGTTGGACTGTGAAGAAAGCTGAGTGCCGAAGAATGAACTGTGGTGTTGGAGAAGACTCTTGAGAGTCCCTTGGACTGCAAAGAGATACAAGCAGTCCATCCTGAAAGAAACCAATTTTGAATATTCATTGGAAGGACTGATGCTGAAGCTGAAACTCCAATACTTTGGCCACCTGGTGTGAATAACTGACTCACTGGAAAAGATGTTGATGCTGGGAAAGAGTGAAGGCAGGAGGATAAGGGGACGACAGAGGATGAGATGGTTGGATGACTTGATGGACATAAGTTTGAGCAAGCTCTGGAAGTTGATGATGGACAAGGAGGCCTGGTGTGCTGCAGTCCACAGGGTTGCAAAGAGTAGGACACGACTGAGGGACTCAGCAACAACAACAACAGAATACTACATAAATTTACTTAATAAAGCAGCATCAGGGATTCCCGAGGACTGACTCCAGTTTTGAAGGAAATTCTACTGTAGACAAAATGTTATCAAACAGCATTGCATGCTACAGAGAAATCATTCATGAAAAGAAGTCAATCAGTGTGGCAAGCTTCATCACTGCTTTATTTTGAGAAATTTCCACAGCCACCCAACCTTTAGCAACAATTCTCTGATAAGCCAGCAGCCATCAACAATGAAAAAAGACTCTCCTCTGGCAAAAAAATTATGACTTGCTGAAGCTTCAAATGATGGTTACCATATTACAGCAATAAAGTATTTTAAAATTAAGATATGCACACTGTTTATTTAGACATAATACTATTTCTCATTTAATAGGCTACAATATATTGTAACCATAACTTCTATATGCACTAGGAAGCCAAAAGATTCATGTGACTCCCTTTATTATGATATTTGGTTTATAGCAGTGGTCTGGAACCAAACTTGTAATATGTCCACATGCCTGTATTTAGAAAGAGAATTTTCTATAGTTTCCCTAATTTGTAGATATTTTCTGAAAGGCTACCTTAGGGTGCAAATAGTCCATTAATTCAGTCAACCGACCAACAACCAAAACATCAAATATACACAGGACCATTCTAGGTTTGAAATACTAAAGTGTGTAAAGCATAGTCTCTGTCTTCAGTGAGGTTTTAATTACTTGGCATTTCAAGGTGTGATAGCACTAAGAAGATAAAATGTGGGAAAGCCATTCAGACTGAGTGAGGAGGTTGCTTTAAGGTAGTCACTTCTTTGCTGTTACATTTTGATTGATACTTGAATGATGAGTAGGAGGCAGACATGTGGTTAAGGCAAAACAGATGTCAAAATCCTGAGGAGCTGCCTGTTTAAGAGGCAGAAAAAGCAACGTGGCTGGGGAGTAGGGAACAAAGGGGAGGCAGACCAGCAGGGGAATGAGCACGTGGGCATTGCAAGGATGGTGGATTCTTTTTTCTGGTTATAAAGAGAAGGCATTGGGTGATTTTAAACCAAGGTATGGCAGGGATTGTATCACCCTGTAGAAAGCTTCCTTTGGCTTCTGTGTGCAGGATTAAGGAGGCAAGCGTTCTCAGAAGCACATGATTTCCCTACTTAAGATTTGTTCTGCTAGAAGACCAATTTAGAGGCTGTTGCAACCCACTCCAGTGTTCTTGCCTGGAGAATCCCAGGGATGGGGGAGCTGGTGGGCTGCCGTCTATGCGGTCGCACAGAGTCGGACACGACTGAAGCGACTTAGCAGCAGCAGCAGCAGCAGCAGCCATAGTTTGAACAAACAAACAAAAAAAGGGTAGATTTGCAGTATTAATGGCAGAATATATTTGAGGACTAGAACTTGTAGATTCTACTGATGTGTGTGTGTGTTAGTCACTCAGTCACGTCCGATTCTTTGCAACCCCTGGGACAGCAGTCCACCCGTCTCCTATGTACATGGGATTCTCTAGGCAAGAATACTGGAGTGGGTAGCCATTCCCTTCTCCAGGGGATCTTTCTGACCCAGAGATCAAACCTGGGTCTCCTGCACTGCAGGTGGACTCTGCAATCTGAGCCACCAGGGAAGCCCAGATCCTACTGATGAATTAGATGAATTAGAAGAAATCAAATACTTGATTTCTTGGTTCTCCTAATTGTTGTACTTTGTACAGTAGTACCTTTCTGAGCCCTCTATAAAAAAAAAAAAATCCCAAATCCATTTTTGCTGAGTATTCATCCTATTTTGATAACCAAGGGATAATCATATTAGGTGTTTTGTCACAGAATAAAGATTTATCTAAAAGTGACATGTAATCTCCACTCTTAAATACAGGGAGGCCAGCTTTATTTTTAAGAACTCCCAACCCACAGAATCGTATTTACAGTTTTAACCAACACTTATTTCAGTATACTAGAACAATTTTTCCATTTCTTTTTCATTTGTTTGGCTTCTCATTTGGAGTTCAAATACCTATGAAAACACATACACATATTATTTATCCCTGGATTCTCAGACCCAGTTCAGTTCAGTCGCTCAGTCATGCCCAACTCTTTGTGACCTCATGGACCCCAGGATGCCAGTCTTCCCTGTCCATTACCAACTCCCAGAGTTTACTCAAACTCATGTCCATAGAGTCGGTGATGCCATCCAGCCATCTCATCCTCTGTCGTCCCCTTCTCCTCCCACCTTCAATGTTTACCAACAACAGGAACTTTTCAAAGGAGTCAGCTTTTTGCATCAGGTGGCCAAAGTATTGGAGTTTCAGCTTCAGCATCAGTCCTTCCAATGAGTATTCAAAATTGGTTTCTTTCAGGATGGACTGCTTGTATCTCTTTGCAGTCCAAGGGACTCTCAAGAGTCTTCTCCAACACCACAGTTCAAAAGCATCAATTCTTCGGTGCTCAGCTTTCTTCACAGTCCAAATCTCACATCCATACATGACCACAGGAAAAACCATAGCCTTGACTAGACGGACCTTTGTTGGCAAAGTAAAGTCTCTGCAGTTTAATATGCTGTCTAGTTTGGTCATAACTTTTCTTCCAAGGAGCAAGCGTCTTTTAATTTCATGGCTGAAGTCACCAATTGCAGTGAATTTAGAGCGCAAAAAAATAAAGTCTGTCACTGTTTCCCCATCTATTTGCCATGAAGTGATGGGACCAGATACCATGATCTTAGTTATCTGAGTCTTGAGTGTTAAGACACATTTTTCACTCTCCTCTTTCACTTTCACCAAGAGGCTCTTTAGTTTTTCAATTTCTGCCATAAGGGTGGTGTCATCTGCATATCTGAGGTTATTGATGTTTCTCCCATCAATTGATTCCAGCTTGTGCTTCATCCAGCCCAGCATTTCTCATGATGTGCTCTGCATATAAGTTAAATAAGCTGGGTGACAATATATAGGCTTGATGTACTCCTTTCCCTATTTGGAACCAGTCTGTTGTTCCATGTCCAGTTCTAACTGTTGCTTCCTGACCTGCAAACATATTTCTCAAGAGGCAAGTCAGGTGCTCTGGTATTCCCATCTCTTTCAGAATTTTCCACAGTTTTTTGTGATCCACACAGCCTTTATGCCAAAGGCTTTGGCATAGTCAATAAAACAGAAGTAGATGTTTTTCTGGAACGCTCTTGCTTTTTTGATGATCCAGCAGATGTTGGCAATTTGATCTCTGGTTCCTCTGCCTTTTCTAAAACCAGCTTGAACATCTGGAAGTTCATGGTTCACATATTGTTGAAGCCTGGCTTGGAGAATTTTGAGCATTACTTTATACTAGTGTGTGAGATGAGTGCAATTGTGTGGTAGTGTGAGCATTCTTTGGCATTGACTTTCTTTGGGATTGGAATGAAAACTGACCTTTACCAATCCTGTGGCCACTGCTTTCCAAATTCACTGACATATTGAGTGCAGCACTTTCACAGCATCATCTTTTAGGATCTGAAATAGCTCAACTGGAATTCCATCACCTCCTCTAGCTTTGTTCATAGTGATGCTTTCTAAGGCCCACTTGACTTCACATTCCAGAATGTCTGGCTCTAGGTGGGTGATCACACATCATGATTATCTGGGTCATGAAGATCTTTTTTGTAGTTCTTCTGTGTATTCTTGTCACCTCTTCTTAATATCTTCTGCTTCTGTTAGGTCCATACCATTTCTGTCCTTTATTGTGCCCATCTTTGCATGAAATGTCCCCTTGGTATCTCTAATTTTCTTGAAGAGATCTCTAGTCTTTCCCATTCTGTTATTTTCCTCTATTTCTTTGCACTGATCACGGAGGAAGGCTTTCTTATCTCTCCTTGCTATTCTTTGGAACTCTGCTTTCAAATGGGTATATCTTTCCTCTTCTCCTCTGCTTTTTCTCTTCTCTTCTTTTCACAGTTACTTGTAAGGCCTCCTCACACAGCCATTTTGCTTTTTTGCATTTCTTTTTCTTGGGGATGGTCTTGATCCCTGTCTCCTGTACAATGTCATGGACCTCTGTCCATAGTTCTTCAGAGCTCTGTCTATCAGATGTAGTCCCTTAAATCTATTTCTCACTTTCACTGTATAATTGTAAGGGATTTGATTTAGGTCATACCTGAATGGTCTAGTGGTTTCCCCTACTTTCTTCAGTTTAAGTCTGAATTTGGCAATAAGGAGTTCATGATCTGAGCCACAGTCAGCTCCCAGTCTTGTTTTTGCTGACTGTATAGAGCTTCTTCATCTTGATTGCAAAGAATATAATCAATCTGATTTCAGTGTTGACCATCCAGTGTTGTCCATGTGTAGAGTCTTCTCTTGTGTTGTTGGAAGAGGGTGTTTCCTATGACCAGTGCGTTCTCTTGGCAAAACTCTATTAGTCTTTGCCTTGCTTCATTCCGTATTCCAAGGCCAAATATGCCTGTTACTCCAGGTGTTTCTTGACTTCCTACTTTTGCATTCCAGTCCCCTATAATGAAAAGGACATCTTTTTTGGGTGTTAGTTCTAGAAGGTCTTATAGGTCTTCATAGAACCGTTCAACTTCAGCTTCCTCAGCATTACTGGTCAGGGCATAGACTTGGATTACCATGATATTGAATGGTTTGCCTTAGAAACGAACAGAGATCATTCTGTTGTTTTTGAGACTGCATCCAAGTACTGCATTTTGGACTCTTTTGTTGACTATGATGGCTACTCCATTTCTTCTAAGGGATTCTTGCCCACAGTAGTAGATACAATGGTCATCTGAGTTAAATTCACCCATTCCGGTCCATGTTACTTCCCAGATTCCTAAAATGTTGACATTCACTCTTGCCATCTCCTGGTTGACCACTTCCAATTTTCCTTGATTCATAGACCTAAAATTCCAGGTTCCTATGCAATATTGCTCTTTACAGAATTGGACTTTGCTTCTATTACCAGTCACATCCACAACTGGGTGTTATTTTTGCTTTGTCTCCACTGAGTTTTCAGTGGAGAAATAACTCAGCTCCAGACAGAATATCAAAAATTGGTAGAAGAGAGAGGAAGAAAGGTGGTTTTTGAGTGGAATTACCTAGCTAATTTTGATTTATGGCTATACCTATTACTAAATGGAACATCTCTTCTTATTTGACACAAGAAATATGTGTCACTTGATCAGAGAGAAACATAGAACTTGATTGGTGCTAATTTTCTAAATATATTTTTGGGGAATCATCAGTAAAGAAAACTGGGTCTACTGATTACTGATGTTACAAAGTATCTTGAATGTCACATTCTCCATATTCTTTAGCCATTCAACTTTCCCAAATAATCACCATCTTCAATATTCTATTTTTATTGCCATCATTCCCCTCATTTAGAAGTTTCTACTCTTGTCTACTAATATTTCCTCTATTGTCTACTAATACACCACCCTACTAATATCTTGAAATGAATATTTAAAAAATTTCAAGTTACTCTGTTAGCTGTCACTGAAGTGTCAGGTAAATACAGTAATAAGAGTTATTCAACAGCATTAACTATTAATTTATTTCTTAAAAACTTTGTGTTATATATTTTAAACAAATGATAAATTTAAAATATGTAAAATTATATGTATATATAATATTTAGGTACAAAAGTGTTACATGCCCACTGTAAAATATCTAAGCAACATTGAATGTATAAGGTTAAGAATTTACTTTTCCACAATTCCACCCTCAAGAGACAATCACAAGTTTTCCTTTGAGACACATTCTTCTGGATTTCTTAAATACATGTTTAAACCACTGTATCATGGATTTCATAAAAATGTGATCAAATCATACATAATCTGTCAGTTTATAAAATTATTTATGTAGTTATCTTTATCTTTTCTTGTCACTAAGTATAGATACAACATTATTTTAGAAATTGTGTTATATTCCATAGATGACTGAAAGTGAAAGTGTCCGACTCTTTGCAACTCCGTGGACTGTAGCCTACCAGGCTCCTCCGTCCATGGGATTCTCCAGGCAAGAATACTGCAGTGGGTTGCCATTTCCTTCTCCGGGGGATCTTCCGAACCCAGGGATCGCACCGGGTCTCCCACCTTGCAGGCAGACGCTTTAACCGCTGAGCTACCAGGGAAGCCCCCATAGATGGCTAGTATATGTTTTTTAACTTGATCTCAACTGATGGCCAATTAAGTGGTTTCTTTTTTTTTTTTTAACAAAGTTGCAATAAATACCTTTGCACATACATCTTTCTACATTTGTACAATTATTTCTTCAGGAAGAATTCTTGCAGTTTCTGAATCTAAAATTATCAATATCTAAATTTTGAATTTGATTTTACTTTAAATAGATTGTTCCAAATTGCTTTTGATAAAGTTCATAAAGTACTAATTTACACTCCCATCTCCTAAAATGGTCTGTTTTCACNCAAGTTATAAAATTATTTAATCATATTTCTCCCTAGCCTCTTATTCTTTCATTTTTCATTTAATTATGAGTTTACATTTAAAAATAATCTTGTTTATATACTTATTTGGTAGTAAATCACTATAAATTTCCAAGTAACATAATAGCAGAATATATAATTTGTGATTATAACTTTCAAAATAGAGAAATACTTAAAAAGCATCATTTGAGAACTAATGAAAATACTTCTAGTAAAAAAGGTTCAAATTTAGAAAACAAGTGAATAAATTATTTGTTAAAATTTATAAAAGTATTTTGCTTCTAACAAATATTGAGCTTTTGATACCCTGCTGAGTGTTTTGTGAATTTATTATTTGTGGAGATTCAGGTCAGTTGAACAGTTTTAACTGAGCTCCTCCACTTTCCCTGGTACTGGGGATACAGCAGTGATAAAGAGATTTCTGGAGGCTTCTGAAGAAAGACTTCTCATTTCCTGCAAAAGGGCTTCTGTGTCTCTCCCCGGTCATGAACCAGAGAAACACTGAGCTTGGAGATTCGGTAGCCATGTGGCACCACAAGGGGGAGCCCGCAGTGGAGTGAGGCTGAACTGACCCGAGAGGACTGCAGAATTGAGGGAGAGAAACTTGCGGTTTGATGTTTTTAGTTGCTGAGTCAAACGTATCCTGATCCATCTTTAAACTTGCCAGATATTTAAACCAATACATCCCTGTAATTGTGTAAGCTATTTTCTGTTCCTTACATCTAAGACATCGTAACTAACACAAGGGGCGGTCCTCTCACGTACCTACATTAGTACTGTGTACTTCTCTATGTCTGCACATTTCTCATGGTATTATATCAGTTTATTTGTCCGAATATTGTATACTAATCCATACACATGGAATCTAGAAAACTGGTCCTGATTAACCTATTTGTAGGGCAAAAATAGGGTCACAGGTGTAGAGAATGGGCTTCTGGACATAGTGGGGGAGGAATACAGGGACGCATCTAGAGAGTAGCGCTGACATCTATACACGGCCACGTGTGAAACGGGCAGCTAGTGGGAAGCCGCTGTGTGGCACAGGTTGCTCAGCCCGGTGCTCTGCGACAACCTGGAGGGGCAGGATGGGGGTGCGGGGCGGAGGCTCAGGAGGGAGGGGATATGCCTATACTCTTATAGCTGATTCACACCGTTGTACAGCAGGAGCCAACATATTGTAAAGCATTTCTCCTCCAATTAAAAATTTTAAAAAATTACTTGTCTGTATCCTTTTACCATTTTAAGCAGCAGTTGTATCTATCCTGTATACTGATTTCTACTCACTCAGTAAAGAGGTAACCAGGTCTAGACACCTCAGGTATTTGTCAAATGTGTAAGGAGAAATTGTGCTATCAAGGGATCTTATTTGATTTCTTAACTTCCACTTATTATGCACTGTTTTTCTTTATTCTTTTTTATAGTCAAAAATACAGAAAATCACACAAATCCATGTATATTTGTGTTGCATGTATTGCATAATCCCTAATTTTCACTTTTTATCTAGTAAAAAAAATTATCGTTATCTGCCAGTTTAGGCAGGTCAAGCTTTTAGGATAGTATTCTTTTGTATATCTTAAAAATGCATACAAAAAGAATTATACTATATATAATATTAGGCAACCTATTTTTTTGGTAGCTCATTCATTTTAACTGCTGCATAGCTTCCTCATCACAGGAAGATATCATATCTTATTTATGCTGCCATCTATTAGTGGAGATTTGCATCGGTTCTAGTTTTCACTATTAAATGATACTTCAATGAATGACTCTGTTTATGTCTTCTGTGAGAGCTTTGCTGTGATAATATGCCTAAACAAGAAATTGATGGTCGAAAGGTGCTCACATTTGTAAGTGTACTGGATAATGGATATTGCCAAACTCCTTTCTTTCCAAAATAGCTGAAAACTTTCAGATTTTTATGTATTTTAAAATTGCTTTCCAAGTAGTTGTACCAATGTATACTTTAATCAATAACGTGAAAGGGTAATCATTTACCCATATCACTGCTAAAACTTGGAATTGTTAGACGTTTTATATTTTTGCTAATCTGATGGATGTGAAATCATTATTATTGTTTTAATATTTTTGCCCAAATTACTAGTAACAATGCAATCTTTTTATGTATTTAATCATCAGTATGCTTTCTACTACTTCAAGGACTAACCTGCTCAAATTCATTGCCTATTGCCAACTTGGATTGGAAGGGGCTGGATTGTTTAATCTTTTTTCTACTTTATATGTAATAATTTATTAAATATGTTTGATATAAATCCTTTATTTTTTATGTTGTGAACATATTCTCCTTGTCTGATAATTATCTTTTCAGTCAGTCAGTCAGTTCACGTGCTCAATCGTGTCCAACTCTTTGCGACCTCATGGACTGCAGCATGCCAAGCCTCCCTGTCCATCACCAACTCCCAGGTTTTACTCAAACTCATGTCAATTGAGTCAGTGATGCCATCCAACCATCTTAAACAAAGTTGTTCAAAATGTGGCTTATAAATACAAAACTTATTAACAGAAACAACTGCCACCATGTATACACCTGGGGTATGATTAGATGAAAAACAGCATATAGGATAAGAACAGCCAATCGAAATGTTGTTCATGAAATATTTGGTAACATGGGAAATTGGATATGCTTTAGCACTAATTATTTTACATATATATATACATACATAGAACAAGCTCCGGGAGTTGGTGACGGACAGGGAAGTTGGCATGCTGCAGTCCATGGGGTCACAAAGAGTACGGCATGACTGAGCGACTGAAATGACTGACTTGATACATATATAGAAAATATGTATGAAATAGTATATCAATGAAAATTTATATAATGATAATAGATGTACAATGATAACTATGATTTTTAAAATGATGCCAAAATTAAGAAATAGCTTCTGGGCAAATATCAAACCCAACCACTCTCAGTAAAACATGTTCTAAAGATAAAATTGAAAGTGTGACTTTAAAGTCTTTTGGTAAAACCTCAGAAAACTCTAAGGGGAATATTTTTGTTGAACATAGTCTTTTAAGAAGCACATAGTATTATTCTTAGGCCGTCTTAGCAGAAGTCTAAGGTAGAGAAGGATTTATCTTAAAAAGATTTGTGTGTGTGACTTTTTTTAATGAGCTAAATTTCAATGAGATTCATGGAAGACAAAAAATTTTAAGAGACTTACATTGCAGAAACACCACCTGTTTGGATGACAAAGGTTAGAAATAGCACAGAATGAAAACAGGCCTTACATTATCTCAGATTTATAGAGAAATGTAGTATCTCACGTGTTGTTCAGTCACCAAGCCATGTCTGACTCTTCGCGACTCCGTGGGCTACAACCCACCAGGCTTCCCTGTCCCTCACAATATCTCATACATATTAAAATGTAAAGGGATTCTATAAAAGGTGTTGAAATGAATTCTCTAAAATATCACTACTGTTTCTGGATGGTGGGACCTTGGGATGATGTCTTCTATCTCCTTCTACTAATCTGTACTTCTCAAATTTTCCATGAGTGAGAGTTATATTGCTTATCCTTCTAAAAACGCATAGAAAGAAACTAACAGGAATGTAGGAAGCCAAAACAAGATCAACACTCAGTGTCTGCTAGACACATGGGGAGGTTAATAACCATTTCCCCTCCTTGTTATTGGGCTTCTCTAGTGACTTAGACGGTGAAGAATCTGCCTGCAATGAAGGAGACCCAGGTTTGATCCCTGGGTCAGGAAGATCCCCTGGAGTCAGAAATGGCAACCCATTCTAGTATGCTTGTCTGGAGAATTCTGTGGACAGAGGATCCTGGCAGGCTATATCTATGGGGTCGCAAAGAGTTGAACACAACAGTGTGACTAACACACAATCCTAGCCATTGTTGTGTTTTACCCCCTTCCCTTGACAAGCTTCTCAAATGTGTGGATTATATTTATCCTGAAGTTGTTTCTCCCAATTATTTCTTTAAACCTCTGAAATCTAGCTCATGTCTCTACTCTCCTGAAAATGATCTTCAATCATCACCAATCACAGACTGCTGTCTAATGAACATTCTCTCAACCTGTGATACTGTAACTCCCTTCTTACAAAAGTTGAAAAGCACTTAGAATATGGAGAAAAAACCTGCATCAGGGGAGTAAATATGATCTTGTTTTAGAAAAATAACTCTGTTGTCCTTTGTGAGGTAAAGGGAGCACAGCTGTAGAAGAATTAGCATTTGCACTTCCTTTTTTGGGAGATGTCTGTTCATGATCTTTGCCCACATTTTATTACTGAGGGGTTCATTGTTAAGTTGCTAAGTCATGCGGGACTCCTTTGTGATGTCCTTTTTATCAATCTGCTTAAATTCTTGCCGTTAAGATATTATTAATGATCTTAACTCTTTTTCATATTTGTGATTTTCTCATTTGCCTTATGATTTTATTTTTGCATTTTTGAGTCTTTGTTTTTGTTATAAATATATGTTCCATATAACAAACTCAAACAACACAGACATGCATAAAACACAAAGCAGAGGACGGGATAACATGGTACGAAAAAAAATCATCCTAAACTAATCGTTCCCCCCTTTTCATGCCTCCTCAGTTTGTTTACAGCATTGTTTAAGATCATGTGTGTATCAACGTGCTTTCAATAGAGATTTTCATTTCTCCAGGATGGCCTGGTGTTTTGGATTTGAAGGAGAAGAGAAGGGAAGGCTTGGTGCCTCTACTGAACCCCTAGTGTCCTTTCCGCCTGAAATCTGAGTGGAAATAGTACTGATCTAGAACTTCCATGGAAAGTATGGCAAAATATTTTGGTGACTAAAGGAACAATATGAAATGACCCTTTGTTTCAGACTTGATTCGTCAAGTCATCTATGAAAACAAATCACAAAACCATTAAAAAGAATTAGGGAAAGCTATATTAACATAGCTATATTAATATGAGTTCCTCTGCAAACACAAACCCACCAGACAGCTGTTTCCACAAGAAAGCACTAATGGGTCTTCTAGTATTGGTTTCTACAGTTCTATATAACGCATTGTTCGCTGCAATCAAGGGAACACTCTAAAGATCGGCAGGCACACAAAGACAGATATTTTGGCTGCCAGTATTTGCTGATCTTTGTTTCCTTTGAGAGAGGGAAGAAAGGGAAACAAATTTGTCCAAAGGACCCAGATATACAATTTTTATTTTACCTAGGTTTAAAACCTCCATGAATTTGCTACTGTGATGAATTTCATTTGTATTGTTGAGGTTTGTATTTTATCTACTTAACTGAGCAGATTATCAAGTCCCTGAACACAGACAATGAGAGTCATTGCAGTCTGCTTTTAAGACTACGGATACAGAACTCTCTCCCTCCCTTTCTTTCTTCCCCTTCAGGGAAAAAAAGTCCAGGAGCCCAGGCAATAAATTCTCCTAACCTTCTCCCCTTATCCCAGAACTGTAAATATAGCTTCTTTGTGGAGATGGTAGACTTTGCCATTCACTTATTCATTTATTCTTTAAACATTTATAAAATAACATTTATATAAGCTCTCCTTTAGCCACCAGAGATGCAGAGATGAATAGAATACAGGCCTTACCTTGAGTCCCTGCCAGAGGACAAGTCAGAGCTACAAAATATTATTGCCAGTGATGTCAAATTACAATACACAAAGAAAAGAGCCAGGATTTGTAGAAAGTGGCTAAGAGAACCCACACATAGAACCACCACATAGACATGGGAGATGGTATTACAGCTGCATGTAGATTTAGGAGGCTGAAAAGTGTTGCTTAGGTAGACAAGGCAGGGACAACTATTCTAGAAGAAGAAAAGAATGAATGAAGCACCAAAGATTATTTCCCCTTTTTTGCTTTCTCTATCCTCTCACTCGGTAAACTCTTTCTTGCCACTTTCTTTCATTCCCTTCATTTAAAAAAAGCTGACCCATCAAACAACAGGAATTAAGTTTAATGTATATGAAACTTCTCAAAATGCTCAAAGGAAGGATGCCCTGGAACTATAAATATATTCAAATAATTTACAAAATATCATGTTAATGAATTAGTGTTTCTGGAATCATATTTTAATTTTATGCAAAATATTTCTAGTCTATGGAAAGGAAAAAAAAGAGTGTGTACACAAAGATTTATGTGCAGGGAAGTTTAATGTCACATCATTTATAACAAAAAAATGGGAATACCCAAGTTCTAACTTGAGACAACTAGTTATACAAATTATACATATTATTAATATGACACAGAGAGATGCTCATTACATTTTCTTAATTAAAATAGTTACAAAAATCTGCAAAAAATGGTCTCATATTTGTATCAGTTCAGTTCAGTTCAGTCGCTCAGTCATGTCCAGCCCTTTACAAACCCGTGGACTGCAGCATGCCAGGCTTCCCTGTCCACCACCAGCTCCCGAAGGTTGCTCAAATTCATGTCCATTGAGTCAGTGATGCCATCCAACCATCTCATCCTCTGTTGTCCCCTTCTCCTCCTGCCTTTAATCTTTCCCAGTATCAGGGTCTTTTCCAATGAGTCAGTTCTTCACATCAGGCGGCCAAAGTATTGGAGTTTCAGCTTCAGCATCAGTCCTCCAAAGAATATTCAGGACTGATTTCCTTTAGTATGGACTGGTTTGATCTCCTTGCAGTCCAAAGGACTTTGGAGAGTCATATTTGTACAGAAATGCATAAAAGAGAAATTGCACAAAGGATTTACTGTCTGTGAAAGAAATACTGTTATTTCCAGGTCTTGGAGTTGCAGTTAATTTTTATTATCTCTTTCTGTTTTCAGTACTGTCTATAATAAACATGTCTCATTTTATAATCATAAGAAAAATCATAATAAATTTCAATAGCAGGGGTTGGGTCAAATAATAGTTTAATGGACTTATAGAATTTTAACTCAAATCTTTGCTTTCTGATTGAAATATCAAAGGGAAATAAACATAAGGAACGTGGGCTTGTCTCGTAAAGAACTGTGACATTGAGTTTTAATCGATTGGATAAACATTTGAAAAAACTAAGTGGAAACTGTTATTCAGATTCAAACACTTTGCTTGCAATCAAAATTTCAAATATTTTTCTGTCTTCAACTTTAAGTAAAAAAACTTTTAAAAGCATAGCACATATTTTGAATTAAGCCTGTTCACCTTCAGATTAACTTCAAGATATAATTTTAAAATATATCTTTTAAAAGATAATTAAGATTGAATTATTACTGGCTTAAAGAGTATTCTTTTGTATACTACGGTTTAGCAGCCAGATATGGATTAGTATTTATCAATCCAAGGTGATCTTTGCTCTGTCAATAACGTTGCTTAGAAGTGAACTCTCAAAATTTGTCTTTCTTAGCACCTGTTCTGATTTTTAAAGTTCTAGCTTTGTAAAAGCTATTTTCTTCTTTCACAGATGACAAATATATCATCAGTGAAGTTGTGATGTATTGATTTGTTGAAAATCACAGTAATAATTATATTTCCTTGTCATTAACTATATGCCAGTGTCACAGAGGTGGTGAGGGAGGTATAATTATGAGAATTTAATTGGGCCAAAAGTTATGACCAACCTAGATAGCATATTGAAAAGCAGAGACATTACTTTGCCAACAAAGGTCCGTCTAGTCAAGGCTATGGTTTTTCCAGTGGTCATGTATGGATGTGAGAGTTGGACTGTGAAGAAAGCTGAGTGCCGAAGAATTGATGCTTTTGAACTGTGGTGTTGGAGAAGATTCTTGAGAGTCCCTTGGACTGCAAGGAGATCCAACCAGTCCATTCTGAAGGAGATCAATCCTGGGATTTCTTTGGAAGGACTGATGCTAAAGCTGAAACTCCAGTCCTTTGGCCACCTCATGTGAAGAGTTGACTCATTGGAAAAGACTCTGATGCTGGGAAGGATTGGGGGCAGGAGGAGAAGGGGACGACAGAGGATGAGATGGCTGGATGGCATCACTGACTCGATGGACACGAGTCTGAGTGAACTCCGGAGTTGGTGATGGGCAGGGAGGCCAGGTGTGCTGCGATTCATGGGATCACAAAGAGTCGGACACAACTGAGCGACTGAACTGAACTGAACTGAACTGGGCCAAAATAATTAGAATGTAATTTCTTTAAAAGATAAGTATTTTTTCCATAATGTTACATGTATATGGCATAATAGAAATTTATACCTGAGTTTGGATTCTGACTCCATAACTTACTGTTTATAATGCTGGTAAATTACTTAAACTCTCTAACTTTAATTTTACTCTTTGTACATCAAGAATCATTGTACCTATCTCATAAGGTTCTTGTGAGAATTAAGTGCCATGATTTATGAGAAGTACCTTGCTTATAGCTTGCACATAACGAGCACTCAATAAATCCTAGCTAGTGATATGTTTCCATAGCATCCTTGTCACAAAACACAGAAAGAAGCATAAAGCACCTCTGTTTATGTTTTGAATCTCTTTTATTCAATTACATGCTTAAGGATACCTTTTCTCATTCTCTGGTACGCAACATACTAAACAGAAAGGTAAGACATTAACTTTCTCTGGCAAGTGTTGAAAGCTTTTGTGATTTTCCTCAAGCAGTTGTTCTTAAATCTAGTTCTGAATATGATATACAGGGTTCTGAGAATGTGCTCGTGGATCCTGCAACAATGAAATGTTTTCCACTTATTAAAAAACAAAACTGTAGTCTGCTTTACAGATCCATTCTATTCTTCTATTTGTTTTACATGTTGGGTGCACAGGAATTTTTATTTAGGGAAAAAAATCTTGCCCTAACTGCCACTCCACCACACCATAAATAAATACAATCTATACTCTGGTCTAAGAAATAGTAATTTAGGTGCCAACTTGAAGCCATTGTTTTCTAGGCGGTCCTGAAGCCACAGTGAAGACACTTTTCCTTTCTTTCATCTGGAATGCTTACACTGACAAAATAAAAGGAGAGCATTGAAAGCCATTCTTTACTGATAGGAGTTTTTTGTTTTCCAATCACAGTGCTTTGATGTAATAAGGTAACTGAGATACCAACCTTCAGGAATGAGAAACTTTCATTTCTATCTCTCCATCTCAAGTTTTCATAATTGTCCTAACACTTATGGCATTTGTCCAAGACTCAGATCAGATGGTATTTGAGAAAATATTTATTTTTCCTTTGAGTTTATATGCAACTTTATTTATTGTCACTTTTGTGGATAAATATGTAGAGTATCTCTCTTCAAATCACAAGATGAAGAGAGAGAAGCTACCATTCTGATCACTCTTTTCTTCTCTGTTTTGCTTACAATTAAACCAGTATCACCTTCTTCATTATTAAAGGGAGGAAGTAAGACCTTGGTGATTTAGTCTGAGAAATAAATCATCCCAAAGACAGAAATTTCCAAAATTAAAGTCTGTATTTTAATATGAAATGAAACTTGGTAACTCAGCATTTGTATTTAATAGTAGCTTTTTATTGACTAAAAGAAAGATACTGATTTGGATTTAATATAACAATATACTTCTAGAAATGTTTTCTATGAGGGTTATACACATACTCACTGGTAAAGTTAGAGGTACTCCATTTTGTCTGTTTTGTTGAACATTTTAAGTAACTTTAAAGATACACCTTAAAGGAAATTTAATCATCTTAAATTACTAGGTTCTTTCTAAGATTCATAGTTACCACTAACTAGAAGTGGAGAGTTCCATAACAAAAACAAGTCTTATACCAAATTCCCATTCTCTCTCTCTCTCACACACACACACACACACACACACACACTCACATTTACTAAACAATATTTGTCAGCAAACAGGTAAAAATCAGTTAATACAGTGTGCATTAAATTGGGTGATGCAGCCTATCACCACTGTGGGTGGAGACAAATAACAGACACTCAGTAAGTTTTCAATGACTGACTCTGTGACTTCACCTTTCGCCTTAATTTCCCTTCAGAACAAACTATTTAAGTAACATAAATAATTTCTTGAAACTAAAATGAAAATGAGTCTCAGTTAAAGTGATAAGATAAAGTACACAGGTACAGGTACATATTGGTCAATTGACCTTGTCACTAGTTTCTGACTTTCTTGTGACTTTTTCTAAATCTTCACATGAATTGTCACACTCATCTTTCTATTTACCCTTGAGCATTCTCACCTTCCCCTTCTACCTCTTGATACATACACAGCCCTGCACCTTGCCATAATTATACACTCAAGGTTTCTCTTATAACCCATCAGAGGAGTCAAGATTCCTTCTGTTTCCTTGGTAATAGGTTAAAGCAGTTATCCCAGTCTGCCCAAGTTGGATTAAATATCACCCTGTTGAATAGTCTGCTTACTGAATTTCCCTGTATAAACTTCTCTCTTGGGGTGTACACAGTCCTAGTTCAGAATCTCTGAGCAATTTCTTCTTTCTTGCTGTTGATGGTCTCACTAAATCTCTGATTATTGCCTTCTAAAAGGTCCTTCTATTTTCTCAACTTACTTGCATTCTAAAAACTTTTGGCTTTCTTACAATTCTTATTTCTAGCCTTTATAATCCCACCCAAAATGGTCTGCACACTTCGTTTATACATTATTCATACTAATATTAGGGCAATATTTAGCACATTTAAAATCAAATGGCGTATTGTTTTTAAGTTTGTCTCTGGTTGCTCTGGATTACTCGTAATCTACATATATAGTCACAAGGAAAGGAGGAGGGAGATATCTGTGTGGAGAATGCCTACAAAATGAAATTTTTGTCTGTGAGAATCTAGGCCAGTTATATCACAGTATGCAACCATGGGGGCTTTCCTGATAGCTCAGCTGGTAAAGAATCCGCCTGCAATGTGGGAGACCTGAGTTCAATCCCAGGGTTTGGGAAGATCCCCTAGGGCAGGGAAAGGCTAGCCACTCCAGTATTCTGGCCTGGAGAATTCCACAGACTGTAATAGTCCATGGGGTCGCAAAGAGTTGGAGGCAACTTTCGCTTGCACTTTGCAAACATGAAATAGAGGAGAAATTGTGTCTGGATTACCAACATATTGTTGAAAGAGGGAGAAAACAGTTTTGGCATCAGAGACTCCATTTAGTTCTGGGTTTGCAACTAGTCAATTGGATGAACTTTCACAATCACTCGAGTTTTTTGGATGCCAGTTTCCTAAGATGTTGAAATAGTGAAATATGTAGCTTAAGGTTGAAAATCTAATTCAATATTCATTCCCTCTGACAATCAGGCATTGTTTTCTTTTGGAAACACCTAATCAGAGACTACAGAACAGGCAGGGACTTCTCTTTTTATGAGGAAAAATGCTCTTCGATGGAAAAAGCACAGGTTTGAGAGCCTGACACACTTGGGCTAGAATCTCATGACTGCCCTCAGCCAGACGTTCTAGAGAGAGGTCTGGAACTTCCTTCAGTCACAGTTCTGCATCCAAGCAACAAGAAGGGCAATATTTGCCTCCTGGAATCGTTTTGAGGATTGCCTGAGTTATAGTATGCAAGTAACATGAACATGGTCAGTGCTCTATAAATGGTCACTAGTCTTGACATTCTTTTTGGCTTTTTGATTTGAAAAGGAGACAGTATTTTGTCTGGGGTAGTGACCTGAAGAATTCAGTGCTATAGAGAACTTGGTAACTTGTAGGGTGTTTAAGAATGTCCAATACAATCATGAGAACAAATAAAATAATGCCGTTTGTAGCAACACAGATGGACCAAGAGATTATCTTACAAAGTGAAGTAAGTCAGAAAGAGAAAGACAGATACCACATGGTATCACACATGTGCAATCTAAAATACCACACAAATAAACCTGTCTGCAAAACAGAAACAGACTCGTGGATGTAGAGAATAGGCTTGTGGTTGCCAAGGGGGACGAGGAGTGGGGAAGGGAAAGGTAGGGAGTTTGTTATTCGCAGATGCAACCTATTATAAATAAGATGGATAAACAAGGTCCTGCTGTACATAGCACAGGGAACGATATTCAATATCTTGTGATGAACCATAATGGAAAAGAATATGAGAAAGAGTGTGTGTGTGTGTGTGTGTGTGTGTGTGTGCGCGCGCATAACTGAATCACTTTGCTGTCCAGCAGAAACAAACACAACATTGTAAATCAACTATACTTCAAAAACATTTTAAAAACTGTTGAACACAGAGATATTTAAATGTTTTAAGAAAAAAAAGGAAAATTTCCCTCTTCTCCCCTCCAGGTCCTCTGTTCATATATGTATCTGTCCAAACTTTTCCCAAATGTGGAATTTTATGTACATAAATGTAATTTCTTTTTGTCTTAGAAATATATCACATTATATATACTGTTAAATAAAAATACCTAAATGATGAGTGGAAAGGTACAATGATTATTTCTTGGTTTAGTAAGAAAATAGTATCTTTGGGAAAAAATATTAGCTGTGACCAAAGTGGAAAGAAGAGATCCACATGTCACTCCAATTCTTTCTACAAGAATTCTGCAGGTGCTATTTTCATTAGACATTAGTCACAATATTTTAAAAGAAATAAAACTTCACAATAAAAATCTCATTTTTCAAATAATCATGGTGGTTGGGGGACTTATATAAAAAATCATATACACATTGTCCAATTTGCATGAAGTTTTCTGAGCATGTGGATCACAAAGAAGAAAATAACTCTCCCAGATGCTACTAGGCCCCTTTCCTGCAAATCCACTTACTTTCGGCAGCCTCACAGAGTTTTGAAAACAGAGGCTGGTTGGGAAAGGATATGGATGTTCTGCTGTTATTTGTTACTTCCAGTGCAGACTGACCTAGTTATGGTTGCCATGGATACTGTAATTTTGAATTTAATAATATTCTCTGAAGGAATAGTAATACAGATCCTGAAAATGCAGAGCCTGTCCTGAATCTCAGCCTTGAAAGGTAAAGAAACTGAGTCAGACAGGCTGAATGATTTATTCCATGGCAAGAGAGAAAGACAAAGAGTCACAGAGAAATCTCAGAAATAGTGAGACTAATGTTACTGGTTAGTTCAGTAGCCAGTGTGCTTTTAAAAGTCATTCAATCCATAAAAAATTCTTCTTAGCTTAACCGATATGTGAGACCTTGCTGTACTTATTAAAAACACACTCCTTCTTCTAGTCATCTACAAATACTGGTTTTCAACTCCAAACTAAGAAAGCACCCACATCTGCTTGGAGTCAATATACTGAGCTCTTACAACCATCACGTTTCTGCACAAGTGAAAACCAAGTGAAATAAAAAAGAAAATGCCTTGGAGGTGGAAGAACAAAAGGTCTTTCCTTTTGATTTGAATCCCTAAGATCCTTTAATGGTCATATATTATGAGTCTGCAGCATATAGTCCTGCCTATAAAAGATGGTACTATGACATATGAAATTACATATTCAACCAAAATATTAAGACTTGATTTTTCAATAAATTGCTTCTGAATTATTCACATTTACAATAAAAGAAACAAAGTTGACTGCTTACAACTAAAATTCTTTACAGTTCTATCTCCTACTTAAAAGCTGCTGCTGCTGCTAAGTCACTTCAGTCGTGTCCGACTCTGTGCGACCCCATAGACAGCAGCCCACCAGGCTCCCCCATCCCTGGGATTCTCCAGACAAGAACACTGGAGTGGGTTGCCATTTCCTTTTCCAATGCATGAAAGTGAAAAGTGAAAGTGAAGTCGCTCAGTCGTGTCCAACTCTTAGCAACTCCATGGACTGCAGCCCACCAGGCTCCTCCGTCCATGGGATTTTCCAGGCAAGAGTACTGGAGTGGGGTGCCACTGCCTTCTCTGACTTAAAAGCTAGTTAACATCAATTAAGCCTAGATTTTAGGGAATAAAGATGGGAGAAATCAAAGAGAGGAAGTCAAAAATAAAAATCTTCTGGATTCTCCCTGGGAAATGAGAATACCTCATCTCCTGTATCGATCATACTGACCAAATTTGCTAGTCTGCTGGAATAACTGTTAGATAAAGTCAGAAGAGCACTGGAAATCGAACCAGTGCTCCTAGATACTGGCATCATTAAATAGAGGGTTTCAAAGATTCCATGGACACTCTTTCTTGCTTACACTTGCTTACACAGCTGGTTTCGATCATAGCCAGGCTATCCCAGGCATTTGCAAAGATTCTTCCCTTTCCAAGATAGCTTTCCCCCTGGACAACCTTGAAAATCTTGTAATGGATGAATCATGGCAGCTGAGACAAAGCCCAACTGTGATCATATGTCATTGCTAAAATTTCTTCAGTCAAGAGGATCAAAACGTTAGAAGGCTTCCCTCCCTCCAGAGCTCAGCTCCCATTCATTGTTTGCTGACAAGATTATTATGCGGCTGCGTGGTCAGTGCATTAACAGAAATTGTTGCTTTCAGGAAGCACAGCGGTGAGTATAAAAACCCAGCTACAAGATAACAGGGTCACCGTGAACAATTTATAGTTGAATAGGGAGCACTCAGAGCTGGCTTTATGGTCATATCACAGATGCGTTAATGACCTCATATCTGAGGAAGTAATGTTCCCTGATTTTCTGCTTTGTTTTCAGAGCCATAGCTTTCTTTTCTGGGAAAGGAAATACTAATCAGAGAGAGAAAAAAAAATTACAGCGGTTTATATTGATCTCATATTACTCGTCATAAGATTTCAAAGGCAAATAGCTCGAAGCGCTCAGAACCTAACAAGTCACAGGATATAAGAAGCTCCCTCTGCGATGATGATAGAGATATGCTGCTTTGTATTATTTCCAGAGGAGGGTGTGAGTGATTGTTCTTAGGGGACAGGAAATCTATGTCACAGAAGAGGGGACATTTAAGCTGGGTCTTGAAGAATGAGTAGGACTTCACAGGATGGGGAGAGTGATTCCAAGTAAAAGAAGCAGCTTGAACAAAATCAAACCTAAAAGAGAATAGAAATTGGCGTATGTGATGGGTATGTATGAGTCCAGCTGCATTTTCTAAAGATAGCCACAGCAATTTCTCCCCTTTGGTAAGCTCTTCTCATCATGGGACTTTGATATCCCTCCCATTAAGAAGGTGGGGGCCTGTGTTCCTTCCCCCTGAATCTGGTCAGGCTCTCAGACTCTGGTGGAAGTGACACTAGGTGACTTCACAGGATACGTCATCAGAGTGCATATAATTTCTGCTTGGATTTCTTGAAGCCCTGAACCACAGTATGAGCATTCTGATTTCCCAAAGACTGCCATGCTGTGAAGGAAGCTCAAACCAGCCACGTGGAGAGATCAAAGAGGCCTTGAAACCACAGGAGGAGAGAAGGCTGCCGGTCCACCCACAGCTCTTCTGACTGCCTGCTATTTCACCTCCTGCCATCATCTATCTACCAGGACATGAGAGAGCTGAGTCAGTACTGCTTGGCTGAGCCTTCCCTGAATTCCTGACCCACAGAAACTGTGAGCATTAATGAAATGATAGGCGTTGTTTTAAGCAACTGTTCTGAGGTGATTTGTTGCTCAGCAATCGATATCTGGAACAGTAAGTAATGGACACAAAACTGGACACTCGGACTGAAGCCTAGAGAATGTTTGAATTTCCTTCTATGTGCAGTGGTAAACCATCCATCAAGCTTTTTAATCTGAAGAATGACATGACCTGATTTATGGTTTAGGAATGAAATTCAAGAGGCACTGGACATGATGAATTGGAGTAGAGACCGGGAGACAAGGAGAATGCTTGCAGGAATTGTCCAAGTTTAACTGTGCATGGAGAGGAAGTGAGATGTTGATAAGATTTCAGATCCCTCAGATTCATCCCAAAAAATAAAGGATAGGTAAGGGAGAATTTTTCTTAGATTCTCTTAATGCTGAAAAGTGCATTTGTGAGTACTTGTTCTATATCAGACAATTTGCTGGCACTTTATATCAAGCAAAGTGGCTAAGATATCAGGCTCTGCAATTAAAGAGAGGTCTGAATTTGAGTATTTATTCCATTATTTACGAGTTGTGTCATCCTGGGAAAATTACTCAACTTCTCTGAATCTGTTTCCAATTTTGAAAATATGGATATGATCCTTCCTTTCTCACTATTCTACCTAGATATAATCCTTATGTATACTAGCTGTCTAATAATAAATTATTGCAAACTTCTTCAGAAGAGTTATTCTCTTGGATTTCAACTTTCTTATCTCCTTTCATGGAGTTCCATCCATTCTGGCTTATACTTTACCCCATTACTGAAGCTACTTTTGAAAAGCTTGTAAAACAACTGTGCCAAACTAAAACAACCATTTCTTGTGTGTGTATGAAATGGCTTAGCTTTATCTGGAAAACATAAATGTTCAGACTGTAAAACTCTAAAAACAGATACATTATAATTTTCTCATGTGCCTTAAACCTAAAATTAAACAAAACTAAAATGATAAAATTATATAAGAACTACCTATGATAAAAGTAATATATGTATTTGGTTAAATAATTCAAAAGGTATAGAATGGTATTCAGTGGAAAAATTAGAAGAAAAAAAAAGTTTTCTGCTTCATTCCTCAAACCTCTCCCCAAGCCCCATGTCTCACCACCCAAAAGTAACCACCTTTAAGAAAGTTTTTAATTCTTTTGATGGTTAGCACTATAATTATATATATATATAAGCACTATGCTTATATCACTCTTTCTTAATTTACATATTTTATCCAAGGTCTGTTAACCCTAAGCTATGGATGATAATAAATCTAGTTCATTGAAAGTATCTCTCTGTTAAAGAATCATTTTCTATTTTCATTTTGTTTAGCCTCTCAGCAGACTGACTACTGCTTCATTTTGGAAAAACGTGCTTCTGGACTTCTATGATACAATATCCTTCTGCTTTTTTCCCACCTCAATGGCATTTCTGCCTCTTTTGCTGGGCTTCCTTCTTCAAGGCTTGATTTTAATCCTTCTCTTCTGGGTACATTTTCCTCCTAAATGATCTCATCAATGCATGGTTTTAAATACTGTATATATTATGATGACTTCCAAATTTTAATCTAAAATCTAAATAGTGCATCCAAATTTATAAATCCAATGTCTACCTGACAGTTCCCCTGAGTCTATCCCTAAATGGAATTCTTGACAACCCCACCAAACTTCCTCTTCCTCTTGTCCTGTTTGAGCATATACCACCAATTTCCTCACAATTAGTCACTCTTAAAACCTGGAATTCACCCTTCATTTCTCTTTTTACTTATTCACCTCAGTCACACCACATACAAGTTCTGTCAGTTCAACTTTTAAAACGTATTTGAGTCCATCAGCATTTCTCCATCTCTACCACCGCTACTGTAGTACAAGCATTTCTTGCCTGGACTCTTGTAATACATTTCTAACTCACACTGATAAGGTCTTTTCCTTTGTCCAACCCAGTGTATTTATGATTTTATTCAGAGATGTGATTTCTCTTTTGGAATTAGGAGTTTTACAAACTAAAATCACTGGGTCTTATAAAGATTTATATATTGTTTAATCTATCGGTTCAGTTCAGTTCAGTCGCTCAGTCATATCCAACTCTTTGTGGCCCCATGGACTGCAGCATGCCAGGCTTCCCTGTCCATCACAAACTCCTGGAGATTACTCAGACTCATGTCCATCGAGTCAGTGATGCCATCCAGCCACCTCATCCTCTGTAGTCCCCTTCTCCTCCCTCCTTCAATTTTTCCCAGCATCAGGGTCTTTTCTCTGTAGTCCCCTTCTCCTCCCTCCTTCAATTTTTCTCAGCATCAGGGTCTTTTCTAGTTCCTCGCATCAGGTGGCCAAAGTACTGGAGCTTCAGTTTCAGCATCAGTCCTTCCAGTGAATATTCAGGACTGATTTCCTTTAGGACAGAGAGACTATGTCATTGGTAATGTCACACAGAGTGGCCTTTATGATCAACAAGAGAGTCCAAAATGCAGTACTTGATCTCAGTTCATTTCAAAGGTAAGCCATTCAACATCACAGTAATCCAAGTTGATGCCCCTACCAGAGATGCTGAGGAATCTGAAGTTGATTGGATCTATGAAGAGCTAGAAGGCCTCATAAAACTAACACCAAAAAAAGATGGTCTATTCATCACTGGGGATTGGAATGCAAAAGTAGGAAGTCAAGAGATACCTGGAGTAACAGGTAAGTGTGGCCTTGGAGAGCAAAATGAAGGAGGGCAAAGGCTAACTGAATTCTGCCAAGAAAATGCACTGGTCATAGCAAATACCTTTATTCAACAACACAAGAGATGACTTTACATATGGACATCACCAAATGGTCAATACCAAAATCAAATTGATATTCTTTGTAGTCAAAGATGGAGAAGCTGTATACAGTCAGCAAAAACAAGAGACCTGGAGCTGACTGTGGCTCAGATCATCAACTTCTCATAGTAAAAATTTAGGTTTAAACTACAGAAAGTGGGGGAAACCACTAGGACAGCCAGTGATTTAAATTAAATCACCTATGAATATGCAGTGGAGGTAATGAATAGATTCAAGGGATTAGAACTTGTAAACATTATGCCTGAAGAACTATGGATGAAACTCTGTAATACTGTAAAGGAGGCAGCGAACAAAACCATCCCAAAGAAAAAGAAAAGCAAGAAGGCACGTGGTTATCTGAGGAGGTCTTACAAATAGCCAAAGAAAGAAGAGAAGCTAAAAGCAAGGGAGAAAGGGAAGGGAATATACAAATGCATGCAGATTTCCAAAGAACAGTACAGAGAGACAAGGACTTCTTCAGTGAACAGTGTATAAAACTAGAAGAAAACAGCAGAAGGGGAAAGACTACAGATCTCTTCAGGAAAATTGGAGATATCAAGGAGACATTTCACCCAAAGATGGGCTAAATAAAAATTAGAAATGGTAAAGACCTAGTAGACGTTGAAGAGATCAAGAAGAGAAAGAAAGAACACACAGAAGAACTGCACAAGAAAGAGCTAAATGGGCCAGATTACTATGAGATGGTGTGGTCAGCCACCCAGAGAGCAAGGCATTCCAGACAGTGAAGTCAAGTGGGTCTTAGGAAGCACTTCTGTTAATAAAGCTAGTGGATGCAATGGAATTCTAGTAGAACTATTCAAAACCCTAAAGGATGATGCCATCAAGGTGTTGCATTCCAAATGTCAGCAAATCTGGAAGACCGAGCAATGGCCACGGGACCAGAAAAGGTCAGTCCTCATCCTAATTCCCTAGAAGGCTAGTACTGAAGAATGTGCTAACCATCAGACAATTGCACGCATCTCTCATGCTAGTAAGGTCATGCTTAAAATCTTGCATGCTAGGCTTCCCAGGCGGTGCTGTGATAAAAAAAAAAAAAAAAAACCTCCCTGCCAATGCAGGAGATTGAAGAGACACAGAATCAATTCCTGAGTTGGTAAGATTCCCTGGAAATGTAGGAAATGGCAACCCACTCCAGTATTCTTGTCTGGAGAATCCCATGGACAAAGGAAACTGTTGAGCTATAGTCCACTGGGGCACAAAGAGTCAGGCACTACTGAAGTGACCTTGCAAGCATACAGGCTTCAGCATTATGTGAACAAAGAACTTCCAGATGTCCAAGCTGGGTTTAGAAAAGGAAGAGGAACCAGAGATCAAATTGCCAACATTTGCTGGATCATAGAGAAAGCTAGGGAACTCCAGAAAAACATCTACCTCTGTTTCATCCACTATGCCAAAGCTTTCAACTGTGAGGATCATAACAAACTGTGGAAAGTTATTAAAGAGATGGGAATATCTTCTGCAGATGGTGACTGCCGCCATGAAATCAGATGTTTACTTCTTGGCAGGAAAACTGTGACAAATGTAGACAGTGCATCGAAAAGCAGAGACATTACTCTGCTGACAAAGGTCCATGTAGTCAAGGCTATGGTCTTCCCAGTGGTCATATATGGTTGTGAGAACTGGACCATAAAGAAGGCAGAATGCCAGAGAATTGATGCTTTTGAACTGTGGTGTTGGAGAAGACTCCTGAGAGTCCCCTGGACAGAAACGAGATCAAACCAGTCAATCTTAAGGGAAGTCAACCCTGAATACTCATTGGAAGGGCAGAAGGAGTAGAGAGAGTCAGAGGAGATGGCTGGAGGGCATCACTGATGCAATGGACATGAACTTGGGCAAACTTAGGGAGATGATGAGGGACAAGGAGGTCTGGTATGCTGCAGTTAATGATGTTTCAAAGAGTCAGACACAGCTGGGCAACTGAACAACAACAACAGTGTCACAAAGTTGATTTATGTCATGAAGCTGTTTTAGCTGAAACTAAAACTGGGTCCTGGATTCACTGTACAGTGCTTTTTAAAATAATGAGCTATGAACTGCATGTTCTTTACTCCTAATAAAATTAATTTAAGAGAATTAATATCAATATTTTATTAAATAGTATAAAAACCTCATATGGAAATACTTTTGTACCTCTTCCATAAAATATAAAGCAGACAAATTAGAAGCCTTGTTCCTTCAGTCTCATTCATTTCCTAGCAAAATATTCCAGTGACAAAACACTCAAAATCTCTTTAATCTAGCCATTCATACAGGCAGAAAAACTAAACCATGTTTTTTACGTTATGATTCTAAACACACTGGCTTAAACCATGTCAAAAAGATAAGCAAGAGAACAGTGATTCATTTTATTTCAAGGACTCTCTGTTGAATCTCTTAGAAATGTGTTGAAAAGAACTCCAACTAACAATATCTTTAGGATAGAGGTTCCTTTTTATTCTCATAACAAGTAGTCTAACGGTGGATGGCCACTCATATTTATACAGTAGCTCAATGTAACCAGAGCCCATGGTTATCTGGTCTTTCCTTTTGGACACAGGGTGGCTGTAACTTCATACATTGCACCCGGAATCAAGTTTAGATGAAGGGGGAAGGTTGAAGCCAGCTGTAGAAAAGAAATGCTTTCTAAGAAGCAACTCCTTGTCCCCACATCCTACCAGAGGTCTCATTTGCCAGGACTAATATTACATAGCCACCTGTAAAGGACTAGGATTACATGGTCACCTGTACATGGCCAAGGAATACATCAAGGCTGTATATTGTCACCCTGTTCATTTAACTTATATGCAGTGTACATCATGCAAAATGCCGGGCTGGATGAAGCGTAAGCTGGAATCAAGATTGCTGGGAGAGATATCAATAACCTCAGATATGCAGATGATACCACCCTTATGGCAGAAAGTGAAGAGAAGCTAAAGAGCCTCTTGATGAAAGTGAAAGAAGAGAGTGAAAAAGTTGGCTTAAAACTCAACATTCAAAAAACTAAGATCATGGCATCCAGTCCCATTACTTCATTGCATATAGATGGGGAAACAATGGAAACAGTGACAGACTTTATTTTCTTGGGCTCCAAAATCACTGCAGATGGTGACTGCAGCCACAAAATTAAAAGACACTTGCTTCTTGGAAGAAAAGGTATGACCAACCTAGACAGGAACTAGAAAATGGACACAAAATTATCATTATAATTGGCCAAGCCTAATGTCACCTAGAACAAAGTAAGGGTCTGTTGACAAGGAATAGCATGCAGTGGGAAGTGGCAGGAATGAGCATTGAGAAAGCTGCTAACAAGGTCTGCCCCATTCGTTGATTTATTAAAAGATGGTTTTGAAAGAATTTATCTATTATTTTTAAAGTTGACATAGAAACTGTTGTGAATAAATTGCAAAATATATTTACTAGTGAATTCATACTGTGTGTGTTAGTCACTCAGTTGTGTCTGACTTTTTGTGACTCCATGGATTGTAGCCCGCCAGGCTCCTCTGTCCATAAAATCCTCCAGGCAAGAATACTGGATTGGTTGCCATTTCCTCCTCCAGGGGATCTTCTGGATCCAAGGATCAAACCCAGGTCTCCTGAATTGCAGGAAGATTTTTTTTTTTTTTACTATCTGAGTCACCAGGCAATTCATGGTAGCAATTCAATTCAGTTCAGTTTAGTCGCTCAGTCATGTCCAACTTTTTGCAACCCCATAAATCGCAGCACACCAGGCCTCCCTGTCCATCACCAACTCCGGAGTTCACCCAAATTCTTGTGCATCGAGTCAGTGATGCCATCCAGCCATCTCATCCTCTGTTGACCCCTTCTCCTCCTGCCCCCAATCCCTCCCAGCATCAGGGTCTTTTCCAATGAGTCAACTCTTCGCATGAGGTGGCCAAAGTATTGGAGTTTCAGCCTCAGCATCAGTCCTTCCAATGAACACCCAGGACTGGTCTCCTTTAGGATGGATTGGTTGGATCTCCTTGCAGTCCAAGGGACTCTCAAGAGTCTTTTCCAACACCACAGTTCAAAAGCATCAATTCTTCGGCACTCAGCTTTCTTCACATTTCAACTCTCATATCCATGCATGACCACTGGAAAAACCATAGCCTTGACTAGACAGACCTTTGGCAAAGTAATGTCTCTGCTTTTCAATATGCTATCTAGGTTGGTCATAACTTTCCTTCCAAGGAGTAAGTGTCTTTTTAATTTCATGGCTGCAATCACCATCTGCAGTGATTTTGGAGCCCCCCAAAATATATTATATATCTTCTCAACTGGTGACATTTTAAAATATAATAAAGTTACCACAGCCAGTTCTGCTATTCTTGCTTTGAAAACATAAATTTGTTCCAACAAAAGTGATATATTAAGGAACTCTTTGAGCATAACACAATTTCACATTTGCTTATGCGTGATTTCATCCACTTGAAACATTAGGTGAATGCAGAAAACCATATCCAGATGCCCTGAGCCGTGGTGGTGTACACAAAACTCATGCATGAACGCCCCTCAAGATTACCAGGCCCTTCAGTTCAGGGCCTGCGGTACTAGCCACACCCATCCACATCTGGTGATGTACATTTCCATCTGACTTCAAATACCACTACTTTCATCATTTCCTCATGACTTAGAGCTGTAACCCTTCTAATACCCACTTCCACAAGCAATGTTTAGTGCTGATTCAATACAAAGTGCCACATTTATTGTAGTATTTATGTATTTCTTAGCTATTTATCACAAGTAAAACTGTGCTACCTTTTTTTTTTCAGTTTCTTAATCTTTTTTCAGTTGGTCACTGACAAAGTTTCTGGGTGTTTTAACCCTAGCCACTTATTTCCTGTAAATCCTGTGGTTCCAACTGCACAATTTTGCAGTAGCACTATATCTAACAGCATATGTCTGTCAGTAACCAGGTAAATAAACACAACATACATTACACATATATGTATATATAATAGTAGAATACAAGTGAGGCATTTTTAATGTGAATTTTTTTAAAAAAAGCAAAACTCATTTCACCTCTTAGCGGTGAATGTGCCTTGAGAAGCATTTATTAAATGTATTTGGGAGGGCTTGTTTAAAAAGACTATCAATTATATTAAATACAAGCCATTCAATATGCCAAGCTATATATAGATGTCTCTATAATGGGTAAAGATTTGTCATTTATCTTTTAAGGTAATTATGCAAATTGTATTCAGCCCACACGCTCGGAGTTGGAAATATTTTTTTCTCTTTTTCTTCATTTTAAAATCTTGTCTAACAAGAATTAACCACGATTCAAAATGGGCAGCACAAAGCTAGATTTTGGCGGTCCCTTTACAACAAAAAAGGAGTCTATTTTTCTCCTTTGGGTCTCTCTTTTCTTTAACGAGGGCATACAAAACACTCTGCACATTCCCAGAGCTTCTGAGAACCTCCCCCTTGAGAAATCTCAGAAAATACAAGGAAAAACAACTTCAAAAAAATTAATGAAAGGCCCATCACTATTTGCCTCTCTACCCTCCCTCTTCCCCAGGCCTCTCCAATTTCTAAGTGACTTTTCTCACTTTCAAACCCTTCCCCTCCTCTCATTTTCCCAAGGTCAGCTGCTTTTCTCCAGCACTCCATCTGCAAAAGGGAGGGAAAAGATCCTTCAGACATCACACACAGGCACAGAGCTGATTTTCCCCAGGACAGGGCATAGAAGGATGGTCCTGGGGCTGTGAAAGGACTTATTTCAACCTAGGGCAGCAAGCGGAGAGCAAGATATTGAAAAGGCTCCAGGTCTTTCCCACAGTGCCAAGTGTCTGACCCCTGGCACTTGGGGTAAACCCTTGCTTTCTCAGGATTGGGGATCAGGGCTTGGCACGTATGTTTTTAGCAAACAATCTGTGAGTGCTCAGTGTTCAAAGGCAGAAGCATGACTTTGAGTGAGCACTGCTGCTGCTACTAAGTTGCTTCAGTCGTGTCCAACTCTGTGAGACCCCATAGACAGCAGCCCACCAGGCTCCCCCGTCCCTGGGATTCTCCAGGCAAGAACACTGGAGTGGGTTGCCATTTCCTTCTCCAACAATGAAAGTGAAAAGTGAAAGTGAACTTGCTCAGTCGTGTCCGACTCTTCGAGACCTCATGGACTGCAGCCTACCAGGCTCCTCCGTCCATGGGATTTTCCAGGCAAGAGTACTGGAGTGTGGTGCCATTGCCTTCTCCTTGAGTGAACACAATAATCCTTTAAAAAAAAGAAAAAAATCTGTCTCCAATGTTGTGATGTAAATGCAAACTCTCATGGCCCCACACAAGCTCCACAGTCACATGTGGGTGACTCTAGCTGAAAGTCACATAGGAGCTCAATCTGCCTCCAGGCAGCAGAAACAGCTCCGTGTCCCAGCGCACCTGTCCATGCCCAGAGGCTCACACTAAACCCATAAGCCGCAGGTTACACAGGCGTGCTTCCCCTCCTCCCTCCTCACCTTGTTCACTTTCCCCACCCCCCGCACCCCCAGCCCTCGCCCCACACAATGGGATTTTTGTTTGCTTCAGCAGCATGTGATGGCGGAGTCCCTGCTTTGCCTAGCTTGGTGCGGCAGGTCGCTCAGGTAACAGGTGGCAGCTTCCCCTGTTGGATTCTAGGTATAAAAAAGAATGACCTCATAGGGGTGGAGCCCTGGGACTCCGTGGAGGTGGCAGTCACAGACAGGTCACCCTGGAGAGAAGCCGGTTGGTTGGAAGGAGGCAGTTAAACTCCTCAGGCTGGGGTTGTAACCTTCACCCCGGAGGCCCTTTAGCAGCCAGTGATTGCCCGCCGGCCTGTAGAGGTGGTCTCAGCCTCCGATGGAGCCCAGAGAAGCTCCTGGGAAAGAAAACATGGGCACCAAGAAAAAGAACCTGCCCTTCCTGAGGCCCAGGCTCTATATGCTGGAGAGAAGGAAGACTGACACTGTGGTTGAGAGCAGTGTTCCTGGGGACCACTCTGGTACCTTGAGGAGGAGCCAGTCTGACAGGACCGAGTACAACCAGAAATTACAAGGTAACCTACAAGAAACCAATGGGCCCGGGGTTACTGCACTCCCAGCTCTTTCCTTCCTACTCTTCCATTTACAAAGAAAACACTCAAGGCACAGGAGAAAAAGCAAATACTACCTTCCTCTATAAGAAGGAAAGTAAGAAAATAAGAAAAATGAAGGAAATGTAATTCATAAATTATAGTACAAATTTATTATGTCCTTTCAGAGTTAAAGAGTCAGTTCTAAATTATTCTTAATACTATCATGTCTTTTTCTTTTTTTGTCTACCACCTTCCCTTCCCTTGCTTTTCCCTCCTCCACCCAATTTAAGAAGCAGGAAGCACTACAAAGCAAATGATTTAGAACCCTACACAAGATCGTTTATCTCAACAGATAGGTGTGAGATGTCACACCGGGAAATCTATCCAGGTAATTGTAGTGAACTGTGATTGTGGTTATCTTAAATAGGGGCATGAAAGTACAACCACATCTGTGAAAAATAAGGAATATTATAGTCATTGGATAGTATAATAGGATTTCTTGAAAAATCACATAGGTGTTCATTCCTTTAGAGTGAATCGAGTAACATCCAAATATGATAAGAGATGCTTAGCATGCTTAGACTGAACGACTTTTGAGGAAATAACTTCAGTTTATTTGGTGATGGTCATAAGATAATCTGGCACAGTTATTATAACACGTCCTGCTTCAGGCCCTGAATTGCTCTTCCTTGCCATGCACCCTCTCTTTTTCTCCTTCTTCTCTCTTGAAGGTCATTTGTTCTAGTCAACTTCATTTTGATGTGGATATCATGCAACATTTTAATCAGATACCTGTTATGTGATCCCTGGAACTGGTCTCTCCCTCTTTGAGGCAGTCTGTGTTTAAGGGCTCATTTTCCCACCATGAGCTGTCATTCTGGACTGAAAAACTACCATGAAACTAGAAAGACCAATGGGACAAGCTTGTATTTAGAAGGTCTCTTTCATAAAAAAAAAAAAGTGCTTGGATTTAGTGATGCAAATTAAATTAACTAAGTTAAATGCATGTAAATTAAATATTTAAGATTCCTGCTATGAGTTCATACTTTAAAAAATATATAGGTCAGGAGTAAAATGCAAAGTTGAGTCTTATAACTAAAGAATTTTTTAATAGGGAAGGGGTATTGTTAGAACTTTGAAATAGTTTATTCTCAAGGCTATAATAAATTGGAAAGCATGCAAATTTTTTTCATAAACAAAATTTTATTTATTTATTTTTGGGGGGACTTTTTTGCACTCACATAATTTTGAAGCTAATGCAAGATATGATAATATCAAACATATCAATATTAGTATCTGCAATATCTAGATATTTCTGCATGTACTTGTAAGTATAAGAAGGTTAAGACAAAAACCATAACCACAATTTGATAATCATACCCTAAACTCTCCAATAATTCCTTAGTATTATCAAAGATCCAGTCAGATTAAAAAACAAAGACATCTCATAAATGTAATAAAATTTTAAAATAGTGTTTGTTTAAATTAGGATCCCAGTAAGTTTTGCACAGTGAAATGGGTTACTTTTAACTGTTTTTTTTAACACATAGGGTTCCTTTTCTTCTCTCTCCTTGCAATTTATTTGTTGAAGAAATCTGCTTCACAGTCAGGACTTTGCTAGTTGCATCCATTCCCCCAGTGTTGCAGACAAGCTCCACTGTGGTCTGCTCTCCTGTCTGTTGGTGGTCAGATCTAGTGTTGATCAGATTCACGTTTGATTTTCCCTGGCAAGACTACTTCATGGGAGCACCATGCTTTTTCACCTGGAGGCTTATAATATCTAGTTCTTTTCTCCTTCTCTGATCTTAGCAACTGATATCTAGATCTGTTCAGGCATGGCTGATTCCAGCCAGGAACCAGGAAACATAGAGTCTTGAAGAGGCTTCCAAGAACCAGACTGCCATTTCTCCAAGGAGACTGTTTCCTTTCAATGAAAGTCACTCAGTTGTGTCCACCTCTTTGCTACTCCATGGACTATACAGTCCATGGAATTCTCCAGGCCAGAATACTGGAATGGATAACCTTTCCCTTCTCCAGGGGATCTTCCCAACCCAGGGATCGAACCCAGGTCTCCCACATTGCAGGCGAATTGTTTACCAACTGAGCTATCAGGGAAGTCCCAAATATCTATTGATTTCAATGGGGAATGGTATTTGGAGAACATGCTCTGGGTGCTAGGAGTGTTCCTTACACAAGACGTTGTTTTTGCCAAAGGTGGACAACAAGTTAAAACCCATGCTTTAGGTACACACTCAGCCTCTGGAGCCCAAGAAATCACTGGCCTCCAGCACTCGCTTCTGCTTGAACAGATCTGGATGTTAGAGGAGCTCTTTGCCTGAGGGAAAAGAAAGTTACCCTCCCCAGTGGAGCAGGGCAAAACTGTGGGCAGTTGCCTAAGGGGTCTTGGTTCTCCACAGAGAACATCAAAAGGCCCTGGGAAGAGGGTGATCCCACACGCCCATTCCAGCCTGGGAGAGGCTCGCTGCACACGGCCACAGGGAGGAGCCTGGGAAGCATGGAAATGGAGCCCAGGGAGGGAACTTGGGGATGGATTCTCTCCCCTTCTTTGCTGGAGCAGTGTGCGTGCGTGCATGCTCGTCATGTTCGACTCTTTGTGACCCCATGAACTGTAGCCCACCTCTGTCCGTGGGATTCTTCAGGCAGTAACAGTGGAGCGGGTTGCCATTTCCTTCTCCAGGGGACCTTCCCATCCCAGGGATCAAACCCGCATCTCTTGCGTCTCCTGTATGAGCTGCCTGAGCCACACTGAGCCACTGGGGAAGCCTTACTGGGGCATACAGGGCTGCTTTTCTTCCCCAGTAAAGAACGAAAGTGCTAAAGGCATACACATTCTGTTTCCAATCCTGGCACTTCAATTTACTACCTATAAGACTGAGTAAATCACTGAAAATTTCTGAGCTTCAATTTCTTTGTCTATGAAAGTAAGAAAATTACACTTACCACATAGTGTTATTGGGAGAATGAAATTAGATAATTATATGAAACATCTAGAATATTGGTTGACACACCGTGCTCCATAAACAGCAGTTATTTTCAATTTTAGAAATGATGGGTACCACAATGATAGAACAAGACTTGCCCTTTATTAACCCACATTTTCTAATCTACTAGTCTATTTCAGGCTTTCTTTGTGGCTCAGCTGGTAAAGAATCCGCCTGCAATGTGGGAGACCTGGGTTCAACCCCTGGGTTGGGAAGATCCCCTGGAGAAGGGAACAGCTATCCACTCCAGTACTCTGACCTGGAGAATTCCATGGACTGTATAGTTCCTGGGGTCACGAAGAGTTGGACATGACTGAGTAACTTCCACTTTCACTTTCAATCTGTTTCAACTCTTTTCTGTCTTTTGAGAAAGAGACCACAAATAAGAAATTCAGGAACAGCCCACTGCTTTATCTCTAATAATGTCTCTTCTTCGTGAAATTCACTAATTCAGTATCTTTTTGATCCAGAGTTTCCATTAGCAGAATAAAAACAGAACATTTTTGCTTTCACTTCCTAAACTTAGCTAAAAGAAAGAAAAGTCTGTGGCCACAAAGTGCAGTAGATATTTATTGGTTATTCTGCAGAAGACTTCAGGCTTCTCATGTTTGCTACTGGAGTTGTGGTTTTTCTATGCTCTGTTGGATCCTGTCTTGGAAGGAAAGACTCAGGAGTTAGTCCATGGTCCTAGACCTGTCAGTACAGAGGAGCACATTAGAGCTGGTAAAGACAGCCTGGCCTCTGGATAAGTAAGATTTTAAAGATGTAATTCAATAAAATCCATGGCTAATCTCTAAAACCTAATAGCACTTTTAGTATGATTCTTCTATAATTGCCTTGGCAACAATAGAAGGCATTTCTCACTGATGTTGGAAGCAGTCAGTTCTGTGGTTTGCACTCTGGTCTGTACTATTCCCACTGTCACACGGATGAGTCCTAGGTCACCTTGTGTGTGCGCGTGCTCAGTTGTCTGACTCTTGCAACCCCATGGACTGTAGCCTGCCTTGCTCCTCTGTCCATGGGCTTTCCCAGGCAAGAATACTGGAGTGATTGCCATTTCCTATTCCAGGGGATCTTCCCAACCCAGGGATCAAACCAGCATCTTGTGTCTCCTGCCTTGGTGGGCAGACTGTTTACCACTAGTGCTACATGTGAAGCTCTAAGTCTCCCTAAGAAACTCTTTATTATTGCAATGCCAAGAGTTTTTCTTCTGCCTACCTTGGAACTGATAGCTCCCTGAGAGGCACTGAACAAAGACCTGAGCTGGTTAGAGCCCACAGACAGATGGCCAGAGCCATCATGAGGTCACAGTCGTTTTCCAGTAGTGGAAAGCAGCCTCAAATTATTTACTGAGCACGGCTTGTCCTTCAGGGCTGTGTCACTATCTGAGTAATACAACTCACTGCTCTGTCCCTGTAAGCAAGTTCTCTAGGGTTCTGGAAGATGTTAGATCTGTCTTCAGCATCTCTGGGCTCACCTCTCAACTATATACAGTTTATCTGTTCTAGTCAATTTCTGACCAATATCACTTTAGTAGGGTGAATCTCAAGTTGTAATATTTTAAAAACAGTAAGGGAGGGTGAGAGCTACTAAGTTAAACGATAGACCATGATTCCTATGAGAATATCATAAAATCTTTGTAAAAGATTATAATTACATCATTCCTACTAAGCCTTAAGTTGTACAATAATAGTTCGATGCTAAGCCTACTGTTGGTGGCTTATTTTTTCAACAGATTCATTCAGTTAATTAGCATTTATTGAATATGTTATATGGTAAGCAAAAAACAATATGTGCCAGGAATTACAACTACAAAATCAATAAGAAAAAACATTTGACCTTTACTCCAAAGAAGCCTGGATCAGGTTTGGGCAGAGAGGTTGTTAGAAAACGCTGTCACTCAGAGATGATAAGGTAGGAACAGGGTGAAGGTGCAGAATTGGGAGAGAAAGGCATTTTAACGTCTTTGTTGAGCTTATCTCTGTCTGAAATAATGGTGTTTGTTTCCTTGTTTATTGCTTATTATTGACCCATTTCCTCTTCCATCTCTTGCCACTCCCACCCCTGCCAGTTGGTACAAGAGGCCCTATCTGTCTCATTAACTGTTCTGTCTTTGTACTTAGAATCATGCCCAGCACACGGGAAGCCCTCAGTAACTCAAACAGAATGAAGGACTTGAACCATCCAGTCTAGGCAGGGAATCAGTAGGAGGAAAGATACGAAGGCCTGAATTAAGAGCCCTGTGTCTTCGTATGTGAGGATATATGTCTCTGTTCATAAACAAGATTCTTCAATAAAAACAAGCAAATATATTAGAGATAATAATGCACAGAATTGCCTTTTTGATTCTGCCTTTTAGAGCACACCAGGCATACCTCAGCTCACTACTCTTCTTCTAATCATAACAATAAAAGTTACATCATTTTAGTTTCCCAGCTTGCTCAGCCCCTCACTGGCAGCTGAGAGCTTTTTACTGGGAGCCATGGAGAATGACCAAAGCAAGGGAAATGTACTGGCTAGTTGTTAAAAGTTTTTTCTTTGGGAAATGATTTTGTATATGACTGTATATGTGAACTCTATATTTGAGACGCACCTCATTTAAACAGTTACACACAAGTGTCTGTGAATATGCAGATCATTCATCTGTCTAATGTGTCTATTGTATGTAGCTTCAGGTTAAGTTGTGTGTGTGTGTACTTGAGACATGTTTCTTTAATGATTGAAACTTTTTATAAAAAGTTTATTGATTAACATTCAACAGCCCTTTCTACAAACCCTGTATGATTGATACAGCTGACATTATTGGTTTCCTTTCAGTGTGAGTGCTATGGGATGAATGTTTATGTTTCCCCAAAATGCATTTATTGAAGCTTAACCCCCAACCTGATGGTGTTTGGAGGGGGACTTTTGGGAGGTAATTAGCTCAGGAGGGTGGAGCCTTCATAAATAGGTTTAGTGCCATTATAAGATATGAGAGATTTGCTCCCTCTCTCTCTGCTCTTTGCCATGTGAGGATGTGAAATGACAGACATCTGTCCACCAGGAAGGGGACCTTGAACCTTGACCTTGACCTTGGACTTCTCAACTGTAAGAAACAAATGTTTGTGGTTTAAGCCACCCTATTTATGGTATATTTGTTACAACAGCCCAAAATGACCAAGGTAGTTGGGCAGTTACTTTCATCCTCTATGGCCTCAGTAAGCCTCTGGTTAATTTTTTGGCCAATGCGTATTTTTGCTTATCAAGTGTCAGGTGAAAGAGTGAGAATGGTGGGTTAAATGTCCTCATACTGGCAGATAACAACACAAAAGTCACATCTCCAGTTCATGTTAGTTCTGTGATGCTTTCTTTTTTGCAAAGCCAATCATATCATTTTCATTATGAAAGGATTGATGACTTGTTTCTATGAAAGCCTGAAATGTTCTTACTCATGGATATTAATGAACAAACCACTCTTCTGCATGGACTTTATACAGAATAATATATTTGGCAGTATGAGGTGAAAGACTAGATTAGACTTGGTCAGATTATGGGAACATTTAATTTGTAATGACTTTTGAGAATACAAAGTAACTGGTAAGCAAGCAAGAGGAGTCGTTAATACTGGCAGATTTGCTGATTTTTGTTCAAGGAGTAATGAAGGGTGGAATAAAAGTAGCTGTCCAGCTGTCTGTCCCAGTTTCTATCCTGGGGCCATGGGTCTTTTTTGTTGCTGCCTTTGTTCTTTGAGGGTAAAGTAACTCATTCCCCTTTACTTGCCTTTAGTGAAATGGGAAGTACTTGGATCAGTAATGTGACACCAACAAAAACAAGGTGTGTTTCACAGTTTGCAGGGCAAATATTTATAAAAGGCAGCTGCTGTTTGGCGCAGGGAGCTCAGCTTGGCGCTCTGTGACAACCTAGAGCGATGGGATGGGGGAGGGGGAGGGAGGCTCAAGAGGAAGGGGACAGAGGGCTGGTTCATGTTGTGCAGCAGACACTAACACAACATTATATTCCAATAAAAATAAGATTAAATAAGCTACAGGAAAAAAAGGCAAGGTACTTTTGAAGCTAAGTAATTTCTCTTTCATCATGTGCAAAGAAACTTTAAAAAGCATCTTTTACTCTCTTTTCCAGTAAAGGCATTTTGCAGTTTTTAGAGGACACATATGAATCAAATAAAGAGAGTCCTAGAAATCAAGAAAGTTTTAGCTATTCCATTGAGATGGGAAAATGTATTCCTTCTACATTTAACTGATGTACCTCTAGATATTTCTCCAGGCAAGAATACTTCCCAACTCAGGGATCAAACCTGGGTCTCCCACATTGCAGGCAGATTCTTTACCACCTGAGCCACCAGGGAAGCCTTATAACTTTCTTAAAACTAGCAAATTCAGCCTCTAATTGTATTTTTTTGTCCATCAACATGATGGGTTTATCAAAACACAAAATGAGAAATCAAGAGGGAGGGAGGAGTGAATGGAAGGAAGGAAAAAGAGAGGGAAGGTGAGAGAGAATTCAGATGAGATAAGCAGGAGTAGAAATAGAAGTCACTTTAAAATAGAGACAGAGCTGGGGAAAAGATGCGTGAGTGAAAAGCACTCAAGCTATATTCATCTTTGTTTCTGTTGATACAGGAAAAGTAGAAAATAGGTTTTTGTAGAATTATTTTTTATTGATACCATAATCATATTAACTTTGGCATTTTTGTGGGCATTGGTTTCCTGGTGATGATGGAATTATTGCAGGAATTTCTAAACTTTTCAACAGTGTCACTCTGAGAACTAGGCAAGACTTGACGTCAGGCGAGGCTTCAGAGTGGCCCCCTATTACCTCCTTTCTACCAAGCAGGTGAGGAGTCCTTGGCGCCCAAGGTTCCTGTCTGCCCGGGATCCTTATTCTCATTTCTAGACTAAGTTCAGGGTATCTAGAACCATGGGGTTTTCTGTTCAACAGGCCCAAACACTGGCTCCAAGACCTGCTGGAACCTCTTCCATTCAATTTCTCCTGTGGTTGCAGGTGTACACACCTTTTGACTCGAGGGCTCATTGCTTATGAAGACGTGTCTGGAGCTTGATCACCCTGGGGTGTTCATACCATGTCTAGCAGACCCCTTGTGGGTGGGGAAATGGGTAGAAGGAAGGGTAGGGATACAAGCCTCGTGACTGCCAGATTTTGGCACGAAACTCTGAGGGACCTGAGAAATCTAAACTTGAACTTGGGCTTCTGGATTGTTATGAAAGTGTATTTATCAAGGTGGAAGGATATAACATATTTAATAATTTGCCAGCTTGATTTACAACTTTTTAATTTGTAGATAAGGGATGTTGGCCTCCATCTGTACACTTGCTCCAGGCCCCAAAGGAGGCTGCTTAGTACTGTTGTCTGTGTTCAGGACATAGCCTTTCTTCTATACTAAGCTGTGGAAAGAGAAAAGGAAGAGAAGGAAGACAGCATGACTGTCATCCTCCAGCAGCCGTGTCACGCATGCTAAGTCACTGCAGTCGTGTCCAGCTCTTTGCGACCCCACGGACTGTAGCCCACCAGGCTCCCCTGTCCATGGAATTCTCCAGGCAAGGATACTGGAGTGGACTGTCACGCCCTCCTCCAGGGGATCTTCCCGATCCAGGGATTGAAGCTACAACTCTTGCATCTCCTGTACCGGCAGGCAGGTTCTTTACCACTAGCGCCACCTGGGAAGCCCTCAGCCAGGGCATTCCCACACTGTGATTTGATCCCAACACTTTATCAGTTCTGGTTTTATAGTTGAAAAAATAGATATATAAGAGAGAAATGACTTACTCTCTACCCTCCTACATTCAAAAGCTGGATCTATGAAATAACAGGCAGATTAACAGGAGAAAAAGTATACAACTCTATTCATTTTAAATATTATGTACTGGGGCGGAGGGGGGTGGCTTCACAGGAAGAAAGAAGTAAATACCTCAAGAAAGGTTAGAATCAGAGAGCTTATAAACTATCTTGCTAGAGGAAGGGGAGGAGGAATGTAGGTCACATAGGGGAGAGTAAACAACTTAAGGAAAGATGGACTGAGAATTGCAGAGAGAGGTTGGTGACAAAGTCTGTCCACCTGTGGTGTCACTTTTAGTTTCCTGTCCCGTGAGAGGAGTCAGCCTCCCCTGGTTGACAGCTGAGCTCCTTTTGGAGGATCTGTCTCCAGGCAGATAAGGGGGTGCATAGAAAGCCTCTCCCTGCATTTGCTGCTTTTCAAGTGCTTTCAACTCAAATGACCAAGGTAGCAAGTTTGGGGGTGGCATGTCTTGAACTCCTTCAGGTGGTAGAGTTTAGATTTGATCACAAGTGCTTTATTTTATTTTATTTTATTTATGTTTGCTTTTCTTTTATTTTTATTTTTTTCCTTTACAATACTGTATTGGTTTTGCCATGCATTGACATGAATCTGCCATGGGTGTACATGAGTTCCCAATCCTGAACCCCCCTCCCACCACTCTCCCATATCATCTCTCTGGGTCATGCCAGTGCACTAGCCCCAAGTATCCTGTATCCTGTATTGAACCTAGACTGGCAAGTTGGTTCTTACATGATAGTATACATGTTTCAATGCCATTCTCCCAAATCTTCCCACCCTCTCCCTCTCCCACAGAGTCCTAAACTCTGTTCTATACATCTGTGTCTCTCTTGCTCTCTCGCATACAGGGTTATCATTACTATCTTTCTAAATTCCATATATATGTGTTAGTATACTGTATTGGTGTTTTTCTTTCTGGCTTACTTCACTCTGTATAATCAGCTCCAGTTTCATCCACCTCATTAGAATTGGTTCAAATGTATTCTTTTTAATGGCTGAGTAATACTCCATGGTGTATATGTACCACAGCTTTCTTATCCATTCATCTGCTGATGGACATCTAGGTTGCTTCCATGTTCTGGCTATTATAAACAGTGCTGTGATGAACATTGGGGAACACGTGTCTCTTTCAGTTCTGGTTTTCTCAGTGTGTATGTCCAGCAGTGGGATTGCTGGGTCATAAGGCAGTTCAATTTCCAGTTTTTTAAGGACTCTCCACACTGTTCTCCATAGTGGCTGTACTAGTTTGCATTCCCACCAACAGTGTAAGAGGATTCCCTTTTCTCCACACCCTCTCCAGCATTTATTGCTTGTAGACTTTTGGATTGCAGCCATTCTAACTGTTGTGAAATGGTACCTCATTGTGGTCTTGATTTGCATTTCTCTGATAATGAGTGATGTTGAGCATCTTTTCATGTGTTTGTTAGCCATCTGTACATCTTCTTTGGAGAAATGTCTATTTAATTCTTTGGCCCATTTTTTGATTGGGTCATTTATTTTTCTGGAATTGAGTTGCATAAGTTGCTTATATATTTTTGAGATTAGTTGTTTGTCAGTTGCTTCATTTGCTATTATTTTCTCCCATTCTGAAGGCTGTCTTTTCACCTTGCTTATAGTTTCCTTTGTTGTGCAGAAGCTTTTAATTTTAATTAGATCCCATTTGTTTATTTTTGCTTTTATTTCCAGTATTCTGGAAGGTGGATCATAGAGGATCCTGCTGTGATTTATGTCGGAGAGTGTTTTGCCTATGTTCTCCTCTAGGAGTTTTATAGTTTCTGGTCTTACATTTAGATCTTTAATCCATTTTGAGTTTATTTTTTTGTATGGTGTTAGGAAGTGTTCTAGTTTCATTCTTTTACAAGTGGTTGACCAGTTTTCCCAGCACCACTTTTTAAAGAGGTTGTCTTTAATCCGTTGTATATTCTTGCCTCCTTTGTTGAAGGTGTCCATAGGTGTGTGGATTTATCTCTGGGCTTTCTATTTTGTTCCATTGATCTATATTTCTGTCTTTAAATATATGCAAAAATCAAATGTATCTCATTCATTGTCTTACTAGATATTTTGTCTGTGTGGCTTATTAGTAATAAGAAGTCAAAGTACTTTGAAGATTATGATACATGCTGTGTGACGTGCTGACAACCTGCTACTATGATAAAACTAGATCTGCTAAAATTTTCAGTTTGGAATTCACATTCTTTCTCTGGCATTATTGTGACATTCCTCTGCTGGAGTATTGTTGCTATTTAATAAGTGCTATCTCTTGGTTTAATTATTAGGAAACAAAATTACAAAGGTAGGTTAAGCAAATCTGCCCTATTGTAATAGCTTAATCATCTCCTCTCCAATTCCCCCTTCCTTGTATCTTGACACCATGTCCTTAATTTTATGTCTGTTATCATTTATTTGCATCTCATTAAAATTTAAATACAACTAAAAAATTAAAACCCCTATTTTATAGCAATGGGTGGTGGTGGTATATGCATTTGCAAATGAAAAGAATGGAATTATATACTGAAAACAAGTAGTTCTTTATCTGGGTAGGTGATATTTCCATAGAATTCTATGTAGTTAGTCTAAATTGTGAGTCTTAAATGCAGCAGGAAATAGAATGTTATGATTAAAAGCCTTTGTTCCAGGTTGTTCCAAACAATTTTTGCCTTGATTAATGAGTCAGAGAAGAAATGGAGACTTAGTAATACCTGCACTGAGGCCCTTGAGAGTAGATACAATCTTGACAGTCTGACATCTAGCTCTTAAAGAAGAAAACCTAAAGGTCATGTTGTCTAGCTGCTGCTTTAAGTGCGCTGAGACACTGTGCCCCTCACAGCAATTGTCTTTTCTGAATGTGTCTTAATGTTAGGTCTCCAATGTCACTGCAAAAGCTGTTGGAGATTTCTGCTTCGGTCTTTGCTGTGGAATAGTTGATGAAGACATTGTTCATCTCTTTCAGTGCCATCCAGGTTTATTCAAGGAAAATCTTTGGCTCCTCCTAAGAATTAGAATATGTTGTTGTTGCTAAGTCACTTCAGTCGTGTCCAACTCTGTGTGACCCCATAGTCAGCAGCCCATTAGGCTCCTCCGTCCTTGGGATTCTCCAGGCAAGAACACTGGAGTGGGGTACCATTGCCTTCTCCTAGAATATGCTACCTTTCCAGATAAAAACAAGCAATTTATCATGTGTAGCCACCTGAAACTCAAACTCGCTTTTATACCTAATTCCTGGCCTTTGTATCAGCTCCATCTTCGTGCCCCTACTAAAATTTTCTTCCTCCAAATATCTGAAAGCATGGATTCTCCTCACTGAGATCTTTGCTCACCTTCTGGGAGAGTCATTCCTGACCATACTACGTGTAGTGTTGGAGGGGAGGACAGACTTTTCCTTTATTCTCTGAGGTTCTGTGGCTGGGGGCCACAAGAGACAGAATAAAAGGAGAAAATGCATGTACATTTTATTTGATGTTAATATTTTTACTTGGCACAGAGGGCTTCATAGAAGTGAGAATCCCAAAGCAGTTAGACCCAGGGGCTTATATATCATTTTAACAAAGAGTGGTAAATTGTGGAAATGTGGCAAGACAAAGGAAAAGGGGTTTTGAGCTGGGGGTATTAAATTGTAAAGAAGTAAAGGAAACATATGAGGCAAACTAAGGGAATACAAAGGTTATTTTAGTAATGTTTGCTTGTATAGACTCATCATGATGTCAACTCCTCATCTCTGGTGATAAGAATTCTCTTCTCTTCCTGATACAGGAAAGGCAGAGAGCCCTGCCTGAATCTGGTGCTTCCCATCTTCCTTCAGCTCAAAGTAATGAATGTGCCAGTGAGGCATATTTGGGGGATGGTATTTACTGATCCCTTTCAGTGTCCTTCACACCAGCTCTCTAGAATTATGCTGTTTTATTCTATTGTTGCCTTTCTTTCACTTGCACGTAATTTTCCTTGGGGGAAGAGAGTTAGTCTCATTTGAACACTTAAGCAGTGCTTGGTATATGGTAGATGCTCAGCTCAAAGACTACTTACTCAATGATTCAAAACTATTCAATGACTCACTACAACTATATTGATCCTTAGCATTGGTATATTGGCTTTTACAATTCTGGCATTCAATTTCCCCACTACTTAATTGGAGTCAGTTTTTGAGTTAACCCCTCTCATTTCCTTTTTTGCAAAAAGAGAGAATATAAATAAATAAATTTAATTAAACAAGAAAATAGAAAAAATTTCTTGGCCAGAGATTATGAAATCTCAGTTTTATTGAATTTATCCAACAAGCGGATGCCTAGTTCATACCAACCAGGTACTAACTAGATCCTGAGAATATAAAGATAAACCAAATTAAACCCAGACTATACAGTGAGACAGGCCATGAACCAGTAACTATAGCAATAAGTGCATGAAGTAAGGCTGCAGTTTGGGTTCCTGGGTTGTAGATTCTGAGATAGAAATTTGAGTGCAGGAGGTTTATTAGGGAATGTCCTTATGACAACCTGGAGAAGAGAAAGGACAGGCAGAGGACTGGGAGAGAAAGAGAGAAGTTTAGCTGTGACTTGGTTTCAGTGGAAGCCTTAGCCTACTCTAAGGCGAGTTCTGAAGATGAGATGATCCTTTGGAGTTGTCTCAGTGTTCTGGAGGTCCTAGACCATTATATCACCCTTCAATTATTGGATGGGGACACCTTGGAGAGAGAGATGACCTGAGAGGCACTCTCATCTGAGATGATTCCTAAAAAGGAGCTGTTGGCTAGTGACACTCCCAGAGTAGGGGTAATAAGTCCTTTTTTTCCTGAAGGGGACTTGGTCAGCTCATCACAGCACTGACCCCTCTCCAGGGGATCTTCTGGACCCAGGGATCGAACCCAGGTCTTCCATATTGCAGGCAGAGGCTTTAATCTCTGAGCCACCAGGGCAGACCCCATTATATTAGAGACATAAGTAAATCAGTATAGCAACTGTGATGAGAAACAGCTTAATTGGGCCTTTAAAAATGTCAAAATAAGAGACGCTGAAATCTGAATCTTGAAATTCAGTTTGGATTTTTTGGGGGGAGAGGGGAGGGAAGAGGGCATTCCAGAAAAGGGGATTAAATATGTCCTAATACATGGAGAAGGAAATGGCAACCCACTCCAGTGTTCTTGCCTGGAGAATCCCAGGGACAAGGGAGCCTGGTGGGCTGCCGTCTATGGGGTTGCACAGAGTCGGACACGACTGAAGTGACTTAGCAGCAGCAGCAGCAGCAGTACATGGAACAAGGTAATAAAACTGGTTTTCCTGTTTGGGCTTCATAGATGGAAAAGACGATACTAATACCCACTAGCATCTGTAGAAGGCACACAGGCACGTTACATCATTTCATACTCTTAACAACTTTGCTAAGAAGTTATTGTCAAATATTTATAGATAATAAAATGAAGGTTAACAAAAGTATAGGCATCTGCCAAGTGTTACACAGCTAGTAAGTGGTGATGTCAGAGTTATACTGAGGTCTACTTGGCTCCAAGGCTCCAACTTTTTCAACCAATATGAACTCTATTGTTCTAACTGGTTTTTAGTGGGCTTCCCTGGTGGCTCAGATGGTAACGCATCTGCCCTTCTTGCCTGGAAAATTCGTGGATTGAGGAGCCTGGTGGGCTACAGTCCGCGGTGTTGCAAAGAGTCGGACATGACTGAGCGATTTCACTTTTGCTTTCACAGTTTTTAGTAGTACCTCTTTTGTGGTTTGCTTTTAAGGAATAGACTGATTTTGATACAGTTTTGAACAATACTCAAAAACATTGAGATCCTTAAGTTCTACAGGCATATTCACCTGCAATCTTAAAATCAACAGTGACCAGTCAGTACTTTCCAGTAGCTGTATTTTATGCTTTCAATAAAATGTTTTATATGGACTGAAGTTGGAAAGATATGCAATTGCAATGAATGAGGGATACACTTGCTAAATTCATTAGAACCTTCTATTCTAAAAACATAAATCAAGTGATTTGAATTATCCAGTCTTTGAAAACTACCCCTCCTCAATCACTATAGAGCACAGAGCAGGAGGAGAATGTTTGATGGAAAACTTGGTCAGAATGTTAAACTATATCACTCCTCTGCTTCATATTCCCCTCAATGCTTTTTCATGTTCTCTAGCAGTGGTATCCAAAGAAAGGTATGGGCAGTCCCAGAGATTTTGAGACAATTCATTATAAAAGGAAAAATGAGTTTAGTATTTAGTCTTATCTTTTGAAAATATCGATTTTTGTCTATTCTTTATAATTATGTAATACATTAATATAGTCCATGCATTGGAGGTACAGTTAATCCAAATGATTTAACTGACACATGAACAAAAAAGTTTGGAATGAAATTTTGACATGTGCTACAACAGAGATGAATCTTGAAGACATGATGCTAAGTGAAATAAGCCAGACACAAAAATACAAGTATTATATGATTCTGGGCTTCTCTGGTAAAGAATCTGGTAAAGAATCTTCCAGTGGTAAAGAACCTGCCTACCAATCCAGGAAATGAGGGTTCCATACCAGGGTCCAGAATATCTCTGGGTAAAGGAAATGGCAACCCACTCCAGTATTCTTGCCTGGAGAATTCCATGGACAGAGGACCATGGATGGCTACAGTCCATGGGGTCACAAAAGAGCTGAACATGACTGAGAAACTAAATAAAAACAAAATTACATGATTCCAAGTAAAAGAGGTACTAGAGATAGTCAAATACATACAGACAAAAAGTGGTTGCCGGAGACTGGGGAAAAGGAAAGTAGGGAGTTAGTGTTTCATGGGTCCAAGAGTTTCGGTTTGGGAAGATGAAAAAGTTCTTAAAATGGATGGAAAAAGCAAGGGAGTTCCAGAAAAACATCTATTTCTGCTTTATTGACTATGCCAAAGACTTTGACTGTGTGGATCACCATAAACTGTGGAAATTTCTGAGAGAGATGGGAATGACAGACCACCTGACCTGCCTCTTGAGAAATCTGTATGCAAGTCAGGAAGCAACAGTTAGAACTGGACATGGAACAACAGACTGGTTCCAAATAGGAAAAGGAGTACGTCAAGGCTGTATACTGTCATCCTGCTTATTTAACTTCTATGCATGGTACGTTATGAGAAACACTGGACTGGAAGAAACACAAGCTGGAATCAAGATTGCCAGGAGAAATATCAATAACCTCAGATATGCAGATGACACCACCCTTATGGCAGAAAGTGAAGAGGAACTAAAAAGCCTCTTGATGAAAGTGAAAGAGGAGAGAGAAAAAGTTGGCTTAAACTCAACATTCAGAAAACAAAGATCATGACATCCGGTCCCATCACTTCATGGGAAATAGATGGGGAAACAGTGGAAACAGTGTCAGACTTTATTTTGGGGGGCTCCAAAATCACTGCAGATGGTGACTGCAGCCATGAAATTAAAAGACACTTACTCCTTGGAAGAAAAGTTATGACCAACCTAAACAGCATATTCAAAAGCAGAGACATTACTTTGCCAACTAAGGTCCATCTAGTCAAGGCTATGGTTTTTCCTATGAGAGTTGGACTGTGAAGAAAGCTGAGCACCGAAGAATTGATGCTTTTGAAGTGTGGTGTTGGAGAAGACGCTTGAGAGTCCCTTGGACTGCAAGGAGATCCAACCAGTCCATTCTGAAGGAGACCAGCCCTGGGATTTCTTTGGAAGGAATGATGCTAAAGCTGAAACTCCAGTCCTTTGGTCACCTGATGCAAAGAGCTGACTCATTAGAAAAGATCTTGATGCTGGGAAAGATTGAAGGCGGAAGGAGAAGGTGATGACAGAGGATGAAATGGTTGGATGGCATCACAGACTCAATGGACATGAGTTTGAGTAAACCCCAGGAGTTGGTGATGGACAGGGAGGCCTGGTGTGCTGCAGTCCATGGGGTCACAAAGAGTCGGACATGACTGAGTGGCTGAACTGAACTGAATTAAGTTGAAGGCTAACCACTATTAGACATTTTTGCCATGATGAACAAAATAATTTTTCCAATTCTCTTGCCACTCTCTAGTTCCTTCTGTGATAGTCTAGGCAGAGTCCATCTTCCTTGAAATCACCAAAGACATCAAGTCTGACATTTTGGGACATGGCAATTCTTCTTTGAAACCCATTTTCACAAAGAAAAAAAAGTTTCATGCGTTATGAAACAAAATAAGATGCTTACTTACAATTAGTTCCCCAGTGACTGCATCAAAANTGAAATTAGATTTCTGTTAATTATTAAATTCTTGGAAAGCAAAGTCAATACTTCTCTGACAAAATTGAAGCTTCATTATATTGCAGTTGCAAATGAAAATTTTTTATGCCTTTGATATTTCATACAGAGAGTATAATTAACATAAAGCTGTAGTTAAATTTTTTAAAATGGATTATAAATCAAACAAGATTTTGAGCTGGGATAAACCTACCAGAGAAGCTAAGGTCCTGTATCTTTTTTCCATACATTCTTACCTATACGTACAAACTACCAACAACAAAAATAAGCATACCAAGCAAAAAACTCAAACCACAATTTGATCTTATTTCCAAAATATTCTTCTCTATATTTGTGTTTGTGTTCAAACTCTGATAACTTTTCCTATTCTCAGATTATATCATGTATAGGAAGAGCCTTTTCATATACTCACTGTGTATACCACATGCATATATACTATATAATTATATACACTAACAATAGAGACATACTACATTTTCTTGTGCTTCACTTTATTGTTCTTTATAGATATTCCATTTTTTTACAAATTGGAGTTTTGTAGAAACCTTGTGTCAAGCAAGTCTATTGGTACCATTTTTCCAACAACATTTGCTCACTTTTTGGCTCTATATCACATTTTGGTAATTCTCACAGTATTATTTTAGTTTTTCATTATTATTACATTTGTTATGGTGGTCTCTGATCTTTGATGTTACTATTGTAATTGTTTAGAATGCTAGAAACTGCACTTATACAAGACGGCAAACTCAATCCATAAATGTTGTATGTGTTCTCACCACCCCACCGACAGGCTCTTCCCTGGTCTCCCTCTTCTCAAACCTCCCTAATTCCTGAGACACAAGGGTGTTGAAAATTAGACCAGTTAATAACCCTACAATGGCCTCTAAATGTTCAAGGGAAGGGAAGAGTCACATGAAACTAGATATGATGGAAAGATTTAGTGGGAAGGCAAGTCAAAAACAAGCTAGACCTTTTGCACCACGCAGTTAGCCAAGTTTTGAATGGAAGGGAAAAGGTTTTGAAAGAAATTAAAAATGGAATTCCAGTGAACACATAAATGATAAGCAAGTGAAACAGCCTTAATGCTGAGATGGAAAAGGTTATAGTGGTCTGGATAGAAGATCAAACCAGCTACAACATTCCCTTAAGCCAAAGCCTAATCCAGAGAAAAGCCCGAACTCTTGAACTCCATGAAGGCTGATGGAGGTGAGGAAGCTAAAGAAGAGAAGTTAGAAGCCAGCAGCGCTTGGTTAATGAGGTTTAAGGAAAGAAGTAGAAGTTGCTTAGCAAGCTATCCAGAAGATCTAGCTAAGATAACTACTAAAGGTGGCTACACTAAACAATAGATTTTAAATGGCCTTCTATTGGAAGAAGATACCAACTAGGACTTCCACAGCTAGAGAGCAGAAGTCAATGCCTGGCTTTAAAACTTCAAAAGACAGGTGGACTTTCTTATTAGGGGTTAATGTACCTGGTAGCTTTAAGTTGAAACCAGTGCTCACTTACCCTTCTAAACATGCTAGGATCTTGGGCTTCCCTTGTGGCTCAGTGGTAAGAAATCTACCTGCCAATACAAGAGACATGGATTCAATCCCTGTTCGGGGAGGATCTCACATGCCTCAGGGCAACTGAGCCTGTGCTCCAAAATGATTGAGGCTGTGCTCTAGAGTTCAGGAGCCGCAACTACTGAGCTCACATGTCGCAACTACAGAAGCCCGTGTGCCCTAGAGCTGTGCTCCGCAGAAAGAGAAGCCACGGCAATGAAAAGCCTGCACACTGCAACTAGAGAGGGTCCCTTGCTCACTACAACTAGAGAAAAGCCAGTGCCGCAATGGAGACTCAACACAACCAAATAAATAAAAGTAAAATTATCTTTAAAAATCCTAGGGTAAAAATGATTCCCAATCTTCTCTTCCTGTGTTCTATAAATGGAACAACAAAACCTGGATGACAGCACCTCCATTTACAACATGATTTATTGAATATTTTAAGCTCACTGTTTAGAATTATTGCTCAGAAAAAAAAAATTTATTTCAAAATATGATTGGTCATTGACAGTGCACCTGGTCACCCAAGAGCTCTGATGGAGATATACAATGAGATTAGTGGTTGTTTTCATGCCTGCTAACATAACGTTCATTCTGCAGCACGTGGATCAAGGTATATTTCAACTTTCAAGTCTTATTATTTAAGAAATACATTTCATAAGGCCATAGTTGCCATCAGTAGCAATCTCTCTGATGGATCTGGGCAAAGTAAATGGAAAACGTTCTGGAAAGGATTTACCATTTTAGATGACAGTAAGAACATGTGCGATTCATGGAAAGCAGTCAAATATCAACACTAACAAGAGTTTGGAAGAAGTTAATTCCATTCTTCATGGATGACTTTGAGGGGTTTAAGATTTTAGCAGAGGAAGGAAGTGCAGATGTGGTAGAAAGAGTAAGAGAACTAGAATTGGAAGTGGAGCCGGAAAATGTGACTAAATTGCTTCAATCTCATGCTAAAGCTTCAACAGATGAGGAGATGTGGTTTCTTGAGATGGAATATACTTTTGGTGAAGACGCTGTGAAGATTGTTGAAATTACAGTAAAGGATTTAGAACATTACATACACTTAGTTGCTAAAGCAGTAGCATGGTTTCAGAGATTAACTCCAATTTTGAAAGAAATTCTACTGTAGGTAAAATACTATCAAACAGTTTTGCATGCTACAGAGAAATTCTTTCATGAAAGGAAGAGTCAATTGATGAGGTAGCCTTCATCACTGTCTTATTTTACAGATTTGCCAGGCTCAGCAGCAGTTCCCTTAAGAGAAGGTAGTGACTGCTTTTTGGAGATTAAGAAGGAGGCCCAAGTTGCAAGGCCATGCTTGTGCATAGACCACCCAAAATTCTTTGTTTAGAGTCAGTGATATTTTAAGACTGGAGGGAGACCCACAGAAATTAAATCACTGACTCAGGGCCAGAGGAAAAGTAAACAGGAAGCCTAGACTCGGCCCCAAGTCTTCAAATAGAGTATATAGGCCATTGTATCATACTGACTGTCAGGCTTCTGGAGCAGTAAGATGGTGGAGTAGACTTGAACTCACCTCCTCTCAAAAAAACACCAAAATTACAACTCACTGCCGAACAACTATCAATAAAAAAGATTCAAACCTTCCAAAAAAGCTATTCTACAGACAAAAACAAGAAGCCACAATGAGATGCTTTCACAATATAATTCAAATCCCATACATGCTGGGTGGGTGACCCACTAACTGGAAAATTATATCACATAGCTTTTCCCACAATAGTGAGAGCTCTGAGCCCCATGTCAGACTCCCCAACCCGGGAGTGTGGCATTGGAAGGAGGACCCCCCAAAGCATTTGGCTTTGAACGTCAGCAGGGATTGAGTGCAGGAGTCCCACAGGACTGAGGGAAGCAGAAACTCCACTCTGCAAATCAAGTCTTCACATGTACTGGGACTCAGGGCAGAGCAGTGACTCCATAGGAGGACCAGACCTACCTGTGGGTCTTGGAGGGTCTGCTGGGCAGGCAGGAGTTGGCTATGGCTCACTGTGAGGGCAAGAACTGGTGGCAGACACCCTGAGAATCAACATTGGCATGAGCACTCCTGGTGGTTGCCGTTTTGACACTAAGACCCACAAAATAGCCTGCAGGTTCCAGTACTGGGTCATCTCAGGACAAACAACCAACAGGGTGAGAACATAGCCCCACCCATCAGGTTGCCTAAAGTCATCCTGAGCTAACAGCTGCATGTAAACACACCCTTTGACAAGGTCCTGCCTACCAGAGCCACAAGACCCAGCTCCATCCACCGGTGGGCAGGTACCAGTTCCTCCCACCAGGATCCTGCACAAGCCCTTGGACCAGCCTCACCCATCGTGGGGCAGACGCCAGAACCAAGAAGAATTACAGTCCTGCATCCTCAGGAATGAAGACGACAAACACAGGAAGTCAGACAAAATGAGACAGCAGAGAAATACGGAATAAAATAAAATTGCAGAACAACAACTAAGTGAAGTGAGAGAGGCAATCTGCCTGAAAAAGAATTAAGAGTAGTGACAGTAAAAATGATCCAAGATCTTGGAAAAAGTATAGAAGCACTGGCCAAGAGAATGCAAGAAATGCTTAATAAAGAGTTAGAACCTTTAAAGAATAAATAAACAGAGATGAACAATATAATAACTGAAATGAAAAATATGCTAGAAGGAATCAGCAGAATAAATGAGGAAGAATGAATAAATGAACTGGAAGACAGATTGGAAATCACTGCTGTGGAATAGAATGAAAGAAAGAATGAAAAGAAATGAAGACAGTCAGAGACCTCAGGAACAACATTAAATGCATCAACATTTACATTATAGGGGTCCCAGAAGGAGAAGAGAGAGGGAAAAGGGCCTGAGAAAAATAGTTGAAGAGGTAAGAGCTGAAAACTTCCCTAACATGGGGAAGGAAACACTCACTCAATCCAGGAAGCACAGAGAGTCCCAGGCAGGATAAACCCAAGGAGGACCACACCAAGCCACAGAGAAATCAAGCTGGCAGAAATTAAAGACAAAAGCAACAAGGGAAAAGCAACAAATAACATACAAAGGATTTCCCATAAGTTTCTCAGCTGATTTTTCAGCAGAAACTGCAGGCCAGAAGGAAGTGGCATGATATATTTTAAGTGATGAAAGGGGAAAACTTATAACCAAGAATACCAGCAAGGGTCTTGTTCAGATTTGATGAAGAAATCTAAAGCTTTACAGACAAGCAAAATCTAAAAGAATTCAGCAGCACCAAACCAGCTTTGTAGCAAATACTAAAGAAATTTCTCTGGATGGAAAAAAATTGGCCACAATAGAAGTGATAAAATTACAAGTGGGAAAGCTCACCAGTAAAGGCAAACATACAGTAAAGGTAGGGAATCATCCACTCACAGATATATCAAAACCAGCAATTTGAGAAGAGTACAAATGAAGGATACGAGAAATGCATTTGAAATTAAGAAACCATCAAATTAAAGCAATCTTGGGTATATACAGAGAGAGACTGCCATATCAGAACCATATGATAACCACAAACCAAAAATCTACAATAGACACATGTACACAAAAGAAAAACAACCCAAACACCACACTAAAGATAGTCATCCGAAAACAAGAGAAGAGAGCAAAAGAGGAAGGGAAGAAAAAATAAATCTGCATAATCAAATCCAAAACAATTAACAACATGGANAAGAAGCCACAATGAGATGCTTTCACAATATAATTCAAATCCCATACATGCTGGGTGGGTGACCCACTAACTGGAAAATTATATCACATAGCTTTTCCCACAATAGTGAGAGCTCTGAGCCCCATGTCAGACTCCCCAACCCGGGAGTGTGGCATTGGAAGGAGGACCCCCCAAAGCATTTGGCTTTGAACGTCAGCAGGGATTGAGTGCAGGAGTCCCACAGGACTGAGGGAAGCAGAAACTCCACTCTGCAAATCAAGTCTTCACATGTACTGGGACTCAGGGCAGAGCAGTGACTCCATAGGAGGACCAGACCTACCTGTGGGTCTTGGAGGGTCTGCTGGGCAGGCAGGAGTTGGCTATGGCTCACTGTGAGGGCAAGAACTGGTGGCAGACACCCTGAGAATCAACATTGCCATGAGCACTCCTGGTGGTTGCCGTTTTGACACTAAGACCCACAAAATAGCCTGCAGCTTCCAGTACTGGGTCATCTCAGGACAAACAACCAACAGGGTGGGAACATAGCCCCACTCATCAGGTTGCCTAACCTTGCCAGAACCAAGAAGAATTACAGTCCTGCATCCTCAGGAATGAAGACGACAAACACAGGAAGTCAGACAAAATGAGACAGTAGAGAAATACGGAATAAAATAAAATTGCAGAACAACAACTAAGTGAAGTGAGAGAGGCAATCTGCCTGAAAAAGAATTCAGAGTAGTGACAGTAAAAATGATCCAAGATCTTGGAAAAAGTATAGAAGCACTGGCCAAGAGAATGCAAGAAATGCTTAATAAAGAGTTAGAAACTTTAAAGAATAAATAAACAGAGATGAACAATATAATAACTGAAATGAAAAATATGCTAGAAGGAATCAGCAGAATAAATGAGGAAGAATGAATAAATGAACTGGAAGACAGATTGGAAATCACTGCTGTGGAATAGAATGAAAGAAAGAATGAAAAGAAATGAAAACAGTCAGAGACCTCAGGAACAACATTAAATGCATCAACATTTACATTATAGGGGTCCCAGAAGGAGAAGAGAGAGGGAAAAGGGCCTGAGAAAATATCTGAAGAGGTAAGAGCTGAAAACTTCCCTAACATGGGGAAGGAAACACTCACTCAATCCAGGAATCACAGAGAGTCCCAGGCAGGATAAACCCAAGGAGGACCACATCAAGCCACAGAGAAATCAAGCTGGCAGAAATTAAAGACAAAAGCAACAAGGGAAAAGCAACAAATAACATACAAAGGATTTCCCATAAGTTTCTCAGCTGATTTTTCAGCAGAAACTGCAGGCCAGAAGGAAGTGGCATGATATATTTTAAGTGATGAAAGGGGAAAACTTATAACCAAGAATACCAGCAAGGGTCTTGTTCAGATTTGATGAAGAAATCTAAAGCTTTACAGACAAGCAAAATCTAAAAGAATTCAGCAGCACCAAACCAGCTTTGTAGCAAATACTAAAGAAATTTCTCTGGATGGAAAAAAGTTGGCCACAATAGAAGTGATAAAATTACAAGTGGGAAAGCTCACCAGTAAAGGCAAACATACAGTAAAGGTAGGGAATCATCCACTCACAGATATATCAAAACCAGCAATTTGAGAAGAGTACAAATGAAGGATACGAGAAATGCATTTGAAATTAAGAAACCATCAAATTAAAGCAATCTTGGGTATATACAGAGAGAGACTGCCATATCAGAACCATATGATAACCACAAACCAAAAATCTACAATAGACACATGTACACAAAAGAAAAACAACCCAAACACCACACTAAAGATAGTCATCCGAAAACAAGAGAAGAGAGCAAAAGAGGAAGGGAAGAAAAAATAAATCTGCATAATCAAATCCAAAACAATTAACAACATGGAAAAAGGAATATATATATTGAAAATTATCTTAAACATAGAAGGATTAAATGTTCCAACCAAGACACAGACTGGGAGAATGGATACAAAAATAAGACCTGCATATATGCTGTCTATAAGAGACTTACTTCAGACACAGGGACACATACAGACTGAAAGTGAGGAGATGGAAAAAAGCATTCCATGCAAATGGAAATCAAAAGAATGTTGGAGTAGCAATACTCAGACAAAATAGACTTTAAAATAAAGGTTGTTTGAACTGTGGTGTTGGAGAAGACTCTTGAGAGTCCCTTGGACTGCAAGGAGATCCAACCAGTCCATTCTGAAGGAGAACAGCCCTGGATGTTCTTTGCAAGGAATGATGCTAAAGCTGAAACTCCAGTACTTTGGCCACCTCATGCGAAGAGTTGACTCATTGAAAAGGACTCTGATGCTGGGAGGGATTGGGGGCAGGAGGAGAAGGGGATGACAGAGGATGAGATGTCTGGATGGCATCACCGACTCGATGGACGTGAGTTTGAATGAACTCCGGGAGTTGGTGATGGACAGAGAGGCCTGGCGTGCTGTGATTCATGGGGTCGCAAAGAGTCGGGCACGACTGAGCGACTGAACTGAACTGAACTGATAAGAGATGAAGAAGGGTACTACATAATGATCAAGAGATCAACCTTCTTCAAGAAGAAGATATAATAATTCTAAATACTTATGCACCCAACATAGGAGCATCTTAGCATATAAGGCAAATGCTAACAGTCATAAAAGGAGAAATCGACAGTAACACAAAAATAGTGAGAGACTTTAACACCCCACTTACATCAATGGACGGATCATTCAGACAGAAAATTAATAAGGAAATACAAACCTTAAATGAAAAATTAGATCAAATAGTTTTAATTAATACTTATAGAGCATTCCATCTAAAAAACAGCAGAATACACATTCTTCTTAAGTGTACACAGAATATTCTCCAGGATAGATCACATGCTGGTCTATGAAGCAACCCTCGATAAATCTAAGAAAACTGAAATCATATCAAGCAACTTTTTCAGCCACTACACTATGAGATTAGAAATCAACTACATGAAAAAAAAACTGTAAAAAACACAAACGTGGAGGCTAAAGAATACATTACTAAACAATCAATGAGTCACTGAAGATGACACAAACAGATGGAAAGTTATACCATGTTCTTGGTTTGGAAGAATCAATATTGTCAAAATAACTATACTGCCAAAGGCAATCTACAGATTCAGTGCTGCTGCTGCTGCTGCTGCTGCTGCTGCTGCTGCTGCTGCTGCTAAGTTGCTTCAGTCGTGTCCGACTCTGTGAGACCCCAGAGACAGCAGCCCACCAGGCCCCACCATCCCTGGGATTCTCCAGGCAAGAACACTGGAGTGGGTTGCCATTTCCTTCTCCAAAGCATGAAAGTGAAAAGTGAAAGTGAAGTCGTTCAGTCGTGTCTGACTCTTCGCGACCCCATGGACTGCAACCTACCAGGCTCCTCTGTCCATGGGATTTTCCAGGCGAGAGTACTGGAGTGGGGTGCCATCGCCTTCTCTGCAGATTCAGTGCAATCCCTCGCAAATTACCAGTGGCATTTTACACAGAACTAGAACAAAAAATCTTTTACATTTGTATGGAAAAACAAAAGACCCTGAATAGTCAAAGCAACCCTGAGAAATAAAAACAGAACTGGAGGAATCAGGCTTTCTGACTTCAGACTATTTCACAAACCTACAGTCATCAAAAGAGTTTAGTACAGACACAAAAACAGAAATACAATGGACAAGATAGGAAGCCCAGAAGTAAACCCATGCGCCTATGGTCAATTAATCTATGACAGAAAAGGCAAGAATATACAATGAAGAAAAGACAGTCTCTTCAGTAAGAAGTGCTGGGAGAACTCGACAGCTACCTGTAAAAGACTGAAATTTAAATATTCTCTAACATCATTCACAAAAATAAACTCAAAATGGATTAAAAACTTAAATGTAAGTTCAGATACTATAAAATTCTTAGCAGAAAACATAGTCAGAACACTCTGACATATTTAGCAGCAAAAACTTTTTGGATACACCTTCTAACATAATGAAAATTAAAACAAAAATAAACAAATAGGACCTAATTAAACTAAGAGCTTTTACACTGCAAAGGAAATCATAAACAATATGAAAAGACAATCCTCAGAATGGGAGAAAATGTTTGCAAATGAAGCAATTGACAAGAATTTAATCTCCAAAATATGCAAACAGCTCATGTAGCTCTATAGTAAAACAACCACAACAAAAACAAACAAAAAACTCAATTTTAAAAAAAATCAGCAA